>CM056052.1:422235975-422302864 GCA_029574335.1 Rana kukunoris | reverse complement strand
AAACGAAGTACCCGCATCCGGAAAAACAACCGCAGATGTTTAACAAACAGCTGTCGTTACTGAAGCAAGAACGCAGAGTGCAGAAGGGCAGAATCTGCCTGGAAAAAAATGTTCTTCAGAACTAAACCTATCCATCTACAAGGCAGCCGACAGACAGAAAAAATACCACAAAGGAATTTTTCCAAGCCAAGAAAAATTATTTTTCGGAGGCTATCAACGGTGCCATTAACCGCCCCCGCGAACTCTTCAAGATGGTCACCCAGACCATGGAACCAGAATGCATCAAAGCCCCCAGTTCGGATACACAAGAATTTTGCAATGAACTATCGGATTACTTCATTAATAAAATCGAAGCAATCCGTGAAAGCATTCAGCAAAACAATTCCCCCCTCAGCCCTCCCTGCAGCCTCTCACACAGCACCCTTAGTAATGCTCCGTTATCAGGTAAGTTTACCCTGGAACCCATCTCCATCGAGACCACTAAGAATGTCATTTGTACTCTGTGTAATGGCACAGCGCCGAATGACATTATCCCCACAAAACTGCTGAAGGAATGCGCCTATATCCTGGCTCCTCCCATCACGCAGTTTATCAACCAGTCTTTTCTGGAGGGCAAAGTGCCCACACAGTTGAAAGAGGGTATAATCCAACCCATCCTGAAGAAACCCTCCCTGGACCCCAAGGACCCACTCCACCGCCGTCCCATAACAACCCTCAACGTACTCTCTAAGATAATGGAGAAAGTAGTGGTACAACAGCTGCAACAGCATCTAGATACCTACAAGCTACTTGACCCATTGCAGTCAGGCTTCCGTCCCGGACACGGGAAGGAAACAGCACTGCTGAAAGTATGGGACGATGTTCTCCAGTCCGCAGACGAAGGAGAATCTTGTCTTCTAGTTCTGTTGGACCTAAGTGCAGCTTTCGACACTGTAGACCACAAACTGTTACTGACTCGGCTTGCTGAAGTAGCCAGAGTCGCAGAAGGCGATTTATCTTGGTTCTCCTCTTTTCTGGAAAACCGATCGCAAACAGTAAAGTTAGGACTTTTTACGTCAGAAAAACGCACAGTAACATGCGGAGTCCCTCAAGGATCGCCTCTGTCACCAGTGCTGTTTAACATCTATCTTCGTCCTCTTTTTGAGATTATCAGCAGCCAAAAACTGCTCTACCACTCATATGCAGATGATACGCAACTGTATTTCCGCATCTGCAACAGACAGGATCACCACCTCAATCTAGAGACATGTCTCTCTTTGATAGAGGACTGGATGACAAAGAGTTATCTTAAACTCAATGGAGCGAAAACAGAACTTCTCCTGTTTCACGCCAAGCGCAGGAATCAACTTTCAACAGCGTGGACCCCCCCACCTATTTTGGGCAAGCTCATCACCCCTAGCGCCAAAGTCAAAAGCCTAGGGGTCATTTTTGACTCCTTTATGACAATGGACGCACAAATAGGGTCAGTAGTCAGCGGATCTCACCATCTACTGCGCCTACTACGCAGACTCACTCCGTTCATCCCTAAAGAAGATTTAGCGGGTCGTGGTGGGAACAATTGTAAACTCCAGGCTGGATTATGCAAATGCCCTTTACCTCGGCCTTCCCAAGTACCAAATTGCTCGTCTGCAAGTCGTTCAGAATACGGCCGCCAGACTTGTGACTGGGAAAAAACCCTGGGAATCCATTTCACCATCACTGAGAGCCCTTCATTGGCTGCCAGTCAAAGACAGAATTACTTTTAAAGCTCTCTGTCTTACGCATAGATGTGTCCATGGGAATGCCCCCTTTACTTATGCGAATTAATAAAAGCGCATAATCCCAATCGCGTTTTGCGATCCACAAATCAGAACCTACTCCAGGTTCCGAAAGCCAACTTCAAGTCCAAAGGAGAAAGAAGATTCGCGATCCAAGGTCCCAGACTATGGAACGCTTTACCAACCAGCATTCGGTTGGAGGAGAACCACCTAGCATTTAGGAAAAAGGTCAAGACTTTTCTCTTTTGATATCAAAGGAGACAGGAACAACAAGCGCCCAGAGGCGATTCAGTTTGCATGTGCCGCGCTATATAAGTTTTCATTCATTCATTCATTCAGTATTGCAGAGTATGCCCAGAGTATTGCAGAGTATGCCCAGAGTATTGCAGAGTATGCCCAGAGTATTGCAGAGTGCCCCCCATTGCAAGAGTATGCCAGAGAGTAGTATGCCCCAGTATTGCCCAGTATGCCCCTGCCCAGAGCCCCCAGAGCCCCCCAGAGTATTGCAGAGTATTGCCCCCCACCAGGAGTATTGCAGAGTATTGCAGTGTTGCAGAGTGTTGTGCCCCCAGAGTGTTGCCCCCCCAGAGTGTTGCCCCCCCAGAGTGTTGCCCCCCCCCCCCCAGAGTGTTGCCCCCCCCCCCAGAGTGTTGCCCCCCCGTGTTGCCAGAGTGTGTTGCCCCAGCATGCAGAGTATGGCAGCAGCGAGCAGGCTGGGAGGGATGGATGGATGGATCTGTGACTACATTTGTCACAGATCCAGCCCGCAGCACTGGCGCTGCCATCCGCTCCCTCCCCTCTCCTCTCACACTGTACCGATCGGTACAGAGAGAGGAGGGAGGAACCGGCGTCATCAAATGACGCCGGTCTGTTTACATCTGATCGCGCCGTCATTGGACGGCGCGATCACGTGGTAAACCGCCGCTATCAGCGGCGATTTACCGTGATCCGTGACCTGCCGGGTCCTCTGGACCCGGCGGTCACGGACATTCCCGTGTGCGCGCCCCAGGGGGCGCGCGGGAGCGCGACTCTGGAATCACGTTATATAACGTGATCCCAGAGTTAAGCAACCACCTTGCCGCCGTTATTTTTTGGCAGGTGGTTGCTAAGTGGTTAATAATGTGAATGCAGATTACTGTAAATGATTCCTGGATAGAGCTTAACTTGTTGTCTGCTTTTCTGTCTGGAACATTAAAGAAGAAATACAATGTTAGAAATAGGGTTGCACTGATACGGATACTGAGAATTTCCCCCGAGCACTTGCTCCCATGCTTGATCCGATACCTGGGCAGTCAGGGGTGATCGGTGGGGGGAGTTACAAGAACCTGTATAGATTTCAATAAAGAAGCTGACAGCTGCTTTTCCTCCTCTCCCTCCCACAGCTTTGAACTATAAATGGGGGATTGATACTTGTAACCCCCCCTGTCACACTGATCACCCCTGACTGTCCCTTCATCCTCCTCCGTGCTCCTTTGGTCCCCATTTGTCCTCGATCTGTCAGGATGGACAGACTGGTTCCTTCCTTTTCTGAATGAACAGAGCCAGTGATCACCGACTCTGTCCATCTATAAAACAGAGCATAGTAAACTGATGCAATGTTTCCATTTATGAATGAAGAGGAGCCTCTAATAAATATTTAAAAGGTCAAAAAGTAAAAATAATAAAAATAAAAAACAAACTAACACTATCCACTACCCCCCCCCCCCAAAAAAAAAGAAAGCATTGTAAAAAAAAAAATGTAAAAAAATAATAAACTATTGACAGTCCACACGTCAGTGCTGCATATTAGTGCCACGGTCTCATGACATTAAAAAAAAGTATTGGTAATCGGTGAGTACTTGAAAAAAAGTATTGGTACGTGCACTTGGTCTTAAAAAAAAGTGGTATTGGTAAAAACCCTAGTTCGAAAGCAGCAACGGTTTTAGTTGATCGTAGTAGTTTTGAAATTCACAGAGTTAAACTGTTAAATTTCAGGGAGCTCAAAGCAATGTCCAGAAGTCATAACTGATTCAGAACAAAATGTGCCAATTTGAACTTATTAATAACCGCGCTGCGATTCACAGTCTAAACAACGTCTGATGCATCAAATGCAGATAATCTAAGGGTTTCCTGCTTGTAAGATCACTCAGCAGTGCATGCTAGACTGCTCGCAATTCATTAAAAATCCTTAATGGAATATACACATCTCATGCGGAGCAATAATTACAACAGAGAATTTTATACCCACAGGAGAATTTATCATTCATTCTTTAGCAATTACCCAGGTTTGCATGAATAAGTGCTGGTATTTGATGTGTTGTCCAAAGTGTTGATCTAGTAGTATTACAGTACCAGCGTGAGAAAGGGTTCATTTTTTTAATAAAATAAAAAAAAACACATGGTTGGAGATATGAACTTACATATGAAATTTGGTAGGAAGAAAAAAAAAAAAAAACACAAAATAGGCATCCTAAAAAACAGATGCTGACAGGTATTGGGTTATTGCAAGAATTACATGTTTACATAAATAAAAAATATAAAAAAGTCACTGTCAGCTGGAGATACAGAGGAGAGTATACTATAAGGAATGCTATCTTAACGCCTCAAAGTCAAATCATCCCCATGCAAACAGGGAGTGAATGGTGGCGTGATGCTCTAGATATACAGGCATATATTTGAGGACTAAAAGGTCCAAAAATAAATCTTCTAAGAGGATCAGTTGATTATAAACAGCTTTATTATAGTATATTTAGTAAAAAACCTTTGACATAACAAAATTAACCCAAGGACTGCTTCCGGCACATTTACGTCGGCAGAATGGCACGGCTGGGCACATGCAAGTACAGGTACGTTCTGTGCTAGTGCCCAGCCGTGGGTCAGGCGCCCACGAGTCGGTTCGAAGCTCCAGGAACACGGGACCCGATCACCGCTGGAGTCCCGCGATCGGTCCCCGGAGCTGAAGAACGTTCTTCACTGTGGCGGCGTCATCGATTGTGTATCCCTATAAAAAGGGATCACACAATCGATGAGGTCACACCCACAGCCACACCCCCTACAGTTGTAAACACACATTAGGTCACACATAACTCCTTCAGCGCCCCCTTGTGGTTAACTCCCAAAATGCAATTGTCATTTTCACAGAAAACAATGCATTTTAAATGCATTTTTTGCTGTGAAAATGACAATGGTCCCAAAAATGTGTCAAAATTGTCCGAAATGTCCGCCATAATGTCGCAGTCACTAAAAAAATTGCTGATCGCCACCATTAGTAGTGAAAAATAATAATAATAAAAATGCAATAAAAACTATCCCCTATTTTGTACGAACCAACCGATAAACGCTTATTGCGATTTTTTTTTACCAAAAATAGGTAGAAGAATACGTATCGGCCTAAACTGAGGAAAAAAATATTTTTTTGTATATATTTTTGGGGGATATTATAGCAAGAAGTAAAAAATATTGAATTTTTTTCAAAATTGTCGCTCTATTTTTGTTTAAAGCGCAAAAAATAAAAAAAACGCAGAGGTGATCAAATACCACCAAAAGAAATCTCTATTTGTGGGAAAAAAGGACGGTAATTGTTTTGGGAGCCACATCGCACGACCGCGCAATTGTCTGTTAAAGCGATGCAGTGCCGAATCACAAAACCTGTCCGGTTCTTTTAGCTGCCTAAAGGTCCGGGTCTTAAGTGGTTAAAATGAAAAAGTAGCAGCTGCAGACCCCCACACAAATCACACATCTACCTCACACTCATCCAATATGATGGTTAAAATCAAAGAGGCACTAGTGCAAGTGACTGCAGGTAGAGTATGTGGTTTAACCACAGTTGGCCATTCGACGACTTTAGCGGTAGTACAGGGCCAGATGCAATGAGGAGTATATGAGGAATGGATGGATGGCTGAATCATTACTGATCCGCCCCATGTGAAAGGGGCCTTACTGGTCAGCTGAAACCCTACCATTTAAATTCAGACACACAAGAATGACAGTAACTACATATTTGTTGTGCTGAATAACATACATCCTATATAAAGCCATGCCAATTCTCTATGTATTACACATTCAAATAATTTGCAGGCAACAGAAGTTGCAGTTTTAAGAGTAATTCTTAAAGGTCTGGGAATCACTTCCAACAAGGCTTTGGCTGCAATAGAGGAGCTATGCCTATGACCACTTTTGACACTGAAAATCTATGGCAGATGCTGTATCTTTCCTCCCACAGACTTCTGCTATAGTACCTCACTATACTTTACAAATAGCAAGAGGTTCAATCAGCACAAAAGTACAATAAATGTGTAAATAAATAAATCCCCCTCCCCAAATAAATGCAAGCTGAACACTTAAGGAAATTCATAAAATCCAAAAAGATACATATTATAAATTAGTGCAGTGCATACAAAATTCAATTGATGCAACAGAAGTGTGAAAAAAGTGAAAAACACAGCAAAAACTAAAACCCCAAAAAATGTCCAAATAAACGTCCAAAGAATTGTGTGACAAACAAATACCAAACTCCACATGAGATTCACCGGTGACGTAAGCTCAAACAATAAGTGATCCCTCCAACACTACAGGATTGGCCACTCTCACCTTAAGGCACGGACTCCTGTGTTACCAGGTAGTCATGCAAGCAGATATCATAAATGCAGATACACCCGATGGCAAAATGTCATGTCAGGTCCCTCAGCAATCCGCAGCAGATAATGCACCATATATGGAAGAAAAACAGATCTAAGTGCTCTCCGTTTGAAAATACAAAAATGTATTGGGTAAGGATAAACTACTCACAAAAATTATAAAACAAAACGACAGGTTTGTTTCTGGAAAGGACAGCAGCGAGCGATGTCTGTATGCTCCTCCCCCATGCGCGTTACATTTCCACAAACTTACTCAGCGGGGTGGAGCGAAACGTTGTCTGCCTGCCTATAAATGGATGACAGTCTTTGCAACCAAAAAGCATATTAAAAAATGGTAATTTTTTTTACCAAAAATGCTTTATTATGAAAAAGGTCTCAAATGTATAATACAAAATTACAAAAATACATGGCCTCCGTTGCCTGCTACACCTGTCCTCCTTCTCGGACACGTTACAAGAAATCCTTAAATAAACATCTACTGAATGCGGCTAAATCGCCGATACCCCTATACTGGAACTCCTCTAGAGTTCTGTCTGTACAAGAATGGCTCCACAGAGTAGGCAAAGTGTATGAGATGGAGGACACGTTGGCACAGGACAGGGGCACAGCTGAGAGTTTTCATGCCACTTGGCACACATGGATTGTTTTTAAGTACTCTAGAGACTATGAAAGTATTATGGCTGGACTCACTCCTGGTGGTAGGGATTAGTGAGAGAGCTTTGCCCATCAGGCCCTTGACCTTTCTGGTGGGAACGGACTGGGTTAACTTCCCTGTGCACTATCAATGACCCTCTTCCTTACACCCTGAGCCCTCTTATTGCTTTATCCTCTTATTCCCTTTTTTCTCCTTACTTTTCTTCTCTGCTTTTACTTGGTTTTGTTAGGCGAAAAGTACGATGATCTCTCATGATCAGAGTTGAAATAGACATTACAGAACAAGGATTTTGTTTGGTTCAAATATATGATTTACATGTGTCCCGTACTAGACGGTAGACCCTTTTGTGCCTCCTACTTTATTCACTCGTATAACATTGTTATGTATTTTGACTCTTGTTATTATGTCATACTGATCAGGTCGCAATGCAATTGTATCGGTCGCGGACCCCGATTGCTATGCTTGTCTTTACCTTTTGTTTTTCAATAAAGCTTCTTTGAATGACAAAAAAAATAAATACATGGCCTCCTACACCTCACACCATTTAAAAATGACAACGTTGTTAATAAATGCAGCTGCTCGTATGACTCCAACCATGCATACCAGGTCAAACTGCTTGGTCCTGTGAAGTAACACTTAATTTGTTCCTATGTTCCTGTTTTATTTTTATTTTTTTAAATTAGTAGTCCAATTAAATACTCTATTAGTAATTCTCTATTACTTTGTTACTCTATTACTACTTTATTACTCTACTAGTATTCTTCTAGCCGAATAGTATTCTTAGTTGGAACAGCTTTTCTGGTCTTTATTACTCCATAATTTGTAGTAACTTTTCTAATGTGACCGACACATTGTTATATACAGTAAACGCTGGTTCATATGACTGGCACAAACAATCCTGCTCTATTATTAGCAATCTAAAATTAAGATCATGTCAATTCTGGGACTGTACCCAAGAGTAGTTTAAATAAAATCATGCAGCTGTCAAAAGCTTAAAACTGAACTCCAGGCAAACAGCTAAACACACAGATAAATTCTTAGACAGCTGTTTTACCTGCCCATTGACTTGCATTTCTGTCCATCTATTTATGAGATTTATAAAAGTCTGGCACATAGCACAACCCCATCTAGCAGGACATGGGACTTGTTTTTTTTCCCTCTGCTGCAGTTCAAAAACACTCATGCCCTGTACACACGATCAGGTTTGTCTGATGAAAACGGACCGATTTTTAAAATTTTCGTATGGTTAAAAAAGCGATATAAAAAAATGATCGTCTGTGGGGAAACCCATCGGTCAAAAATCCACGCATGCTCGTAATCAAGTCGACGCATGCTCGGAAGCATTAAACTTAATTTTTCTCTGCACGTCATCATGTTTTATGTCACCGAGTTGGACATGATCGGATTTTTAACCAATGCTGTGTAGGCAAGACTGATGAAAGTCAGCTTCATCGGATATCTGATGAAAAAAATCCATCGCTCCGTTTTCATCAGAGTAACCAATCATGTGCACAGGGCATCACTCAAAGGTCTTGCCCCTGCCCCACCCTACGAATGGACAGTGAAAGGAGATCTAGCACACGGATTAGCTAATCTTTGCCACTCTACTCTTCGCCTAGCATGCTCCTTGCACTGCAGCACAATCGTTTGGTTCCTTTTCCTGATTTTGCAATTCTCTGTACAAAATAATTTGGACTGGGGTAGCAAAGAGGTGAATACCAGGTCAAATTCAGGTACTTGCATTGCACCAATTAAAAAAGCATTCATTATACATTTAGTTCAGAAAAAAAAGAAAAAGGGGAATAAGGGCACAAAGTACAAGCTCAACTTGGAAACTGTGTCGTGCCACATAAATGCTCCAAGAGATTTTATCGGCTTGGATTTCTCGGCAGCCAGCACTCAGGCCTCCAAAAAGTAATTAGCTCTCTGAGCAAGAACTGACGTCTATAAACTGATAATCTAGTGAGGCATCAGATTCTCTGCAACCAATTAGAAAGAATTTATGCATCTTTAACTTGGCTTTGTGCCCTCCTTTCTAGAAGGCTGCTCAGGGCACCTTAATGCAGCACTGGCACAAATGTCCTCATTAATGTCACTGGCTACGTAACACTCACAGTTCAATGGCTTTATTCCACATGATGACGTAGCCTGAGAGCGTGAACGACTCCACGTTGACAATGTGAATGTTTCCTCTTTCTGTGCCCACATAGAGCCATTTGCTTTGGAAAGGCAGGTGACAAAATGTTATCCTATGGGGGAAAAAAGGAAAAGAAAAAAATGGTTTATAGGTCACCACTAGGGCATCTGTTATGGATAATAAACATTGTAAATAACTGGATAAGGTCATTCACTGTACTACTTTCACATAAAACACAAAAACATTTTTCTCAAAAGAAAGAGGTAATATTTCTAGGATTAAAGCGATACGAAAGGTTCAAATAAACAACCAAAAAAAAAAAAAACATGTCATACTTACCTCCACTGTGCAGTTTGTTTGTTTGGCCCCGAACGCAGTCTTCTGGCGTCCCTCGGTGGCTCCTGCGGTTCCACCCCACATCAGATAACCCCCTAGAAGAAGCTTTCTCCTGGGGGGGGGGTTAACTTGCGGGCGCAGTCTTGTGTCCAGCATATGGCTTCCATAGCCGCTGAACGCAGGACTCGGCCCCGATGCCCACATCATTGATTCATTTGATAGCAGTGGGAGCCGCTGGTATCAATCTATCCAATCAAGGGCCGAGAACCCCAGGCAGAGAGATGTCACATCCTCACCATGGGACATTCCAGGGCTCAGATAAAGGGGGGGGGGGGGGCAGTGATTGACAAACCCGTTTAAAGTATTTCTACAGTATCCAAAACTAAGAGGAAAAATGTAAACTAGTTAAAGTTATAGTTGCATCTCTTTTCCTTTAGTGATCCAGAAAAACAGGTGAAAAAATCCCTTCTTTGACCAGTGTCCCCATTGGAAGACTGCATCTCCACATCTGTTCCAATATGAACCAATAACATTTTGGAATTCCCATAATTTTCTGAACAGACGATACCAGTATAGAGATAATTAATCCTCTCAGCGGGGACACAGACAGCAATTAAAAGCTGGTAGTGGCTCTAATGCCTATTTTTAATTTCGGATAGAGTAACGGAGGATTATAACCCCTGTCTTGTTTTGCCACTTGTGCATCATCAGGGATATTCCCACTGGAAGACTTCCAATCTCCAACTGTTCTAGAAAACCCAAAAGCTAGGATATTTTTTACTTTCACTTTCAAGAATAATTGTAAACGTGACAAAAAGGGAAAACCTCTTTAATGAGGGCACAGACTGTAATAAAAACATTAAAGGGTGTTCTGATCCATCCCAACTGTCTTAAAGCGGTATTTCACCCTAAACATAATATCTCCCATGCGATCCAGCATACTGGCGTCAGCGCCAGTATGCTGTTTTTTTTTTTTTTTTTAATAGCACACTTACTGTATTATTGTAGAATTCCTTTTCTGTCCCCCGTGGTGGACGGCGCCAGTATAGCGCGTCACATCTTCCTAAAATACCCGATATGGACTCGGGTAATCTCTGCGAAAATGCGGCGCCTGCGCACAGACCTAGGAGCTGACTGCGCAGGCGCCGTATTTCTCCGAGTCCTACGGCTATGGCGCGTCACGCCCTCCGAAATAGGACTCGGAGAAATACGGCGCCTGCGCAGTCAGCTCCTAGGTCTGTGCGCAGGCGCCGCATTTTCGCCGAGATTACCCGAGTCCATATCGGGTATTTTAGGAAGATGTGACGCGCTATACTACAGCCGTCCACCGCGGGGAACAGAAAAGGAATTCTACAATAATACAGTAAGTGTGCTATTAAAAAAAAAAAAAACCAGCATACTGGCGCTGACGCCAGTATGCTGAATCGCATGGGAGATATTATATTTAGGGTGAACCTCCGCTTTAACTTTAAAAAGTTTTGTATTTGGTAATACTTTAAAATAGAACACAAAAAAATATTGAAAAAGGGTATATAGCAGCTCTTGCGTGATTTTCCACAGATAATTATTTGTACAAAAAAAAGTGGTGAACACTGTAAAATGAGTAGACAAAGTAGCATATTTGTATCCAATCACATGGGGTTACAGTATATAATGAAATAAACCTGGCAAAACAATGCACCTTCAGTATAAAAAGATAATTAGAACCATTCAGATGTCCAAATAGTAACAACATTTTTTGGCAGTTCTAGTCCCTAAATGCATTGCTAATTTAGCTAGGGTTTTTTTTTAAGCATCGGTCACAGAAAACGTACTGATATTACTTCAAGGGGTTGTCCCGGGGTGTAGCGGATGGTCAGCTAGCTTGTAACAACCACTGATGTGGCTCAGCAGCCTCTTGGTTGTTCTTAGAAATACCACTGGGAGACACATCCGCTGGCTGACCGAAGACCTGAACAAAGCCAAACGGAGGTGAAGGTGGTCATAAAAAACAGTTTGAAAGAGATTTAAAAAACTCAGGTCCATATTTATTCCCTTTAACCACTTTAGCCCAGAAGGCTTTACCCCCTTAATGACCAGGCCATTTTTTGCAAAATGGCACTGTGTCGCTTTAACTGACAATTGCACGGTTGATGCGACGTTGTACCCAAACAAAAGCAAGGTTTTTTTCTTTCACACAAATAAAGCTTTCTTTTAAAAGTATATAAACACCTCTGCAGTTTTTATTTTTTGCGCTATAAACAAAAAAAATGACAATTTTGAAAAGAAAATGAATACCAAATGTTTTGCTCCAAAAAAAAAAACATCTAGGTTTTAGAGGGGGAATACCAAAAAAATATTCTGCAGTGGGTGGCCGGGCTGGCACCTGGTCCCTGCAGTGGGTTGCCGGGCTGGCACCTGGTCCCTGCAGTGGGTGGCCGGGCTGGCACATTGTGTCTTGCTGGTGTGTCCTCCGACTCCTCTCCTCTTCCGCCCGTTCACGGTTTGACAAGGCTGGGGACTTGTGGGAGGCGGTGACCTATGCGGGTATACTATTAGGTTTGCAGCAGCAGGTCGTGCACAGGAGCAACACATAATGTTGTGTGGGCGTGTCGGATGCCTCCCAGTACTGGGCCTGTTTCACCTGCTGCAAAGCTTCCTGGGCTGGCTTTTTCTACCCATGCCGGGCGACTTCATCATGCAAGTTACTGGGGCCCAGACGAGCCCGAAAAAGATGGTCGCTGCACGGTATTGTCCACGGCCGGCCCGGTATTGGTTAACATTCACTCCATAAGACGCACAGACAGCCCCTTCATTTCCTTTTTTTTTTTTTTGGGGGGGGGTGCATGTTATGGAGCGAAAAAACAGTATTATTTTTTTACTTACTGCTATAACATAAAAAAAAAAGTATGCATCAGTTTAGTTCAATATGTATTCTTCTACATATTTTGGGTAAAAAAAAAAAACAAACACACGCAATAAGCGAATATTGATTGGTTTGCACAAAAGTTATAGCGTCTACAAAATAGGGGATAGATTTATGGCCTTTTTTAAATGTTTTTACTGGTAATGGTGGTGATCATGCGATTTTTAGCGGGACTGTGACATTGCAGCAGACAAATCTGACCCCAAGGGACACTTTTTGGGGACAAGTACTAAAAAAATGCACTGATCAATAGGGGTGCAACGGATCAAAAAAATCTTGGATTGGATAATTTTTCGGATCACCACCATATATAGTCCCCACTGTAATGTCCACCACATCTCCCCCACTGTAATGTCCACCACATCTCCCCCATCAGCGTGCCGCTTTGGGGAGCTCATCTAGGCCGCCAGGTGTACCAAGATGGCCGCCGCTCTGGAGCTAGGCCGAAGCCATGGCCTTTCCTATGAGCTCAATCCGCAGATCATGTGGGCCGATCTGCGGATGTTGAGCAGTTCGGATCACGGCTCTATGACGATCCGTTGCACTCCTATTGAGCAATATATGAATTGCACTGGCGCAAAACGTGTCCAGTGAGCCCGCAATGTCGGCAGCCAAAAGGCCGAACAATCGCTCGTTCCTCGGCTGCACCCGCCGCCATCCTCGTGAGGGAATCGGAAAGTGAAGAGTTGCGGGTTCACTGCCCCATCAAAATTCTCATGGCCCTGGAGGTAGTCAGTGGACTAGACCCAGTATACAGACATCAATAGATAAGGGTACCAAAATGATTGTAACTGAACACTGAGAAATTTCAGTCCAGAAATGCCTAACACTCGGACAATCCCAAAACACATGTAAGAATGAGTCATGGTCTTCCACAGAGCAGCATTTAGAAGGGTGTAAGGGAAAGATCTTCTGTAACCTTTGGGGAATGAAGTAGACTATTAAGAATTTAAAATTTTATCAACCTGTCCCTGGCGGAGACCAGGTATTGCATGGCATATTCCCATATATCCTCCCAATCCTCTGTATCCAGTTCCAGGACCTCCGCATGCCAACAGGACAAAAGCCTGTCAAGACCATCATGTATAGTGGGTTGGGGCGCCTTAAATTTTAGAGAGACTTCAGTAGAGTTTCCTCTTGCAATAGGAACTCAATCCCTGATGATGTAAGGGAAATTGCCACTGAAATTTATGGCGCAATTGGAGGTACAGGGACAGGTACGAGTTAGGGAAAGAGTGGGTTAGTTTAAAGGAATCAAAAGTTTGAAGGACACCTGTAACGGTCAGGGGTTAACGCCGTTTACGATATTCCATTCCACCAACCCACGACAGCTTATCGACACTCCACAATCCAGCAGACAGGACCCATTGGGATTTGCCCCAGAAAACAAGACACACAGCTCTGTTCTCTGGTTCCAAACGGATAGATACTTTAATAGTAAACTCAGGCTTTTATACAGTAGAAAGCATGCTGCAGTAATCAAAGGGACAGTGACACACTTCCCCCACAACATCATGCAATGGGTACTAACGAGCCTCCAATACACATTATCTTGGGTAGACTTTCTGGCACAGGGTCTGACACAATCCACAAGAGCGAATTACTACAGCTGACAAGTCAGACGTCATGACTCTGGCTCTTTTCACCTTCTATTCAATACACATTCCTTTAGTAAACATAAGTCAGACATCTGACCTTTTAGATTGTGCGAACTCACAACACATTATCATCAATAGTATTTTCACACAAAACAGTGAAAATTACCATCACACAGTGAAAAGGTTTGTAGAAGCCAGGCAAGGCTTGTTTACATGACAGTAGCAGACTTAATAACCTCCTTAACAGCCTGTGTTCCCACATGAATGAACCACTGTCCTATTGACCTGTTGGGTTCAGAATTAACCACCTGTAATATTTCAAGATATCCTGCAATACATTGTGAATCATTACTGTCCCATCCCATGTAATCCGTGATATCAGTTCTCAGTCATCCTATGCCCCTAGTGGACATAGGATGACCCTAGACACAAGAGTCATTGGTGAAGCTGAAACAGGATTACCCCACATCTTTCAAGAGCCTCTTGGTCCCACGGGGCCATACCGTTACAACACCTATATAAAGTTTGGCTGAGGTATTTGATCTCTTTAGAAGACCATACATTAGGGTCTGGGAAAAGGCAAAATGGTTTGAGAGAGGTGTTAAACTACAGTGTTGTATGAGGCGAGAGATTGAGAGAGCAGATAGCGGGTGTTGCATTTGCCAGGCCTTTATGATGGATCTCATGGAATGTGTTATAGCCCTTCTATTTCAAAAACGGACATTTTTTTTATCCAAAGACTCCACCTCCTTGATCAACAAGGATGACAGACTCCACAGTGTGTATAACACGGTTGACATATCAGGAAAGGGCCCTGGTGGTATACAGATTGGAAAAAACACACACTCATCGAATTTGAGAAAAATCAGCAATAGTTTCCCCAGAATCCGAAAGTTCGGAGACAACTGCCAGCGGTCTGAGAACAGGTTGGCTAGCAGGTTACTGTTCTCGTTACGGGACTTAACCACTTAAGACCCGGACCAAAATGCAGGTAAATGACCAGGCCCCTTTTTGCGATTCGGCACTGCGCCGCTTTAACTGACAATTGCGCGGTCGTGCGACGTGGCTCCCAAACAACATTTGCGTCATTTTCTTCCCACAAATAGAGCTTTCTTTTGGTGGTATTTGATCACCTCTGCGATTTTTATTTTTTGCGCTATATACAAAAAAATAGTGACATTTTTGAAAAAAACAATGTTTTACTTTGTTATAAGAGAAACTAAATTTTAGTCAAACATTTAGGCCAAAATTTATTTAGCCACATGTCTTTAGTAAAAAAAAAAAAAAAAAAAAATCGCAATAAAAAAAAAATAGCTACCTAGCGGGAACAGCGACACTAATACAGCGATCAGAAAAATGATCGCTTAGCGACGCTGGCAATAGGGAGTTAAAGGGTTAACTAGGGCGGTGATCAAGGGGTTAAAACTTTATTAGGGGGGGTACGGGGGCTACCCTGAACCTAACTGACTGTCACACTGACACTAAATACAGTAATCATACATATATGATTACTGCATTCATTGACACTGACTGGGGGAACGGGGTATGATCGCAAGGGGTTAAATGTGCCTATGTGTAGTGTGTGTGTCAGTGTAGTGTTGTGCAGACTTACTGTGCAATGTGATCTCTCCTCAGCAGCAGTTGAAAAATCCGCCGAGAGCAGAGATCACATCACTTACCCCTTCCTGTGTTTACACAGGAGGAGGAAGTGCAGAGCAGGGGAGCGCTCGCATTGGCTGGGACCGATCCGGGGGGGGGGGGGGGGGGCGGACAAAAACGAATAGCCGCCCCCTCGTCCCGGATCGCTCGTACAGCCACGGGGACCGCCGCATGTACCGGGGGGGTCCCGATCGGACCCCCGACCCACGTCAAGGCAGCAACGTATATATACCTTGATGTGCCTGCCTGTGCCATTATGCTGACGTAAATGTACATGCGGCGGTCCATAAGGGGTTAAAGGGCTTCCCAGCTTAAATAGCAGCATCAGCATGTGTGAGGTACGCGAGATTAACTGCTAGTTCTCTATGAGCCTGTGCCAAATTGCAATAGTTTTCCCTGGTGGGTGAGGATACAAAAATCAGAGGCTGCCTCAGACCCTACCCACTCCAGCAAGGTCAGCTGTGTATTATGCTGGACTCTTGCTGATTTTATGTCAGTTATTGCGCATGGATATATGCTTTAAAATAATCCCACACCAACAGGAGGATGCATCAGTCATCTCAGAATCCTTCAGTAGTGTCTTGCACCTTCTCATTATAAAGCCATTTGGAGTTTAGGTGGCAGCAGCATGGGGATTTATTTGCCCCTACAACTTAAATGTCCAAAATTGTTCAGTCAAAAGTCTGAGCCCAGGACCCAAAGTCCACACTGGACGAGTCAAAATCAGCCTGCAATACAGAATTGAAGTCCCCAGCCCATAGAAATTGGTGATTTTTCTATTTTTTTCTGAGTACTAATCATAATATATGTATTTATTTATTTGGGGGGTAGGGGGGTAAGCAGATACCCTTTTCTCCTGGTGATTGCTCCCATAGACTAATTTCTCAATATGTATAATAAGAGCAATATAAATGATATACAGTGGTCTTTATGACAGAATTCTCATGTCATTCTATTAGGCTTTAACTTATGTATAGGTCTGATTTTACATAGTTTATCCAAAAACAGTTGTACATATTAAAGATTTGTTATATAGTCCCAATATACCCTAATAGATAATGTGCATGCACTTTAGATGTAACCATTTACAGTGTATGGTTTTAAGTTACCTTAACGTATGCCTCAGCCCTGATCAAGGGGAGCTGGGAGCCCCTAAAAGATAATGGCTATAGCCCGTGACCTGCTGTCAAATTTACTGAACCTAGTAAAAACCTGTGGCTCTCAACCTTTATACATTGTTTTGGCCAGTCCAGGGACCTTTAGGATAACCTGGTTGAGCGAGAGAGTGCGTGCTGCCTTTAAAAGACATAACATTTTTAGAAAGGTTTAGTTGTAGAAGACCATGACCCTGATCTGGTTTGGAAAATAAACCTTCATATCAATCTACACACACTTTTTTTTTTATTCTCTGGCGCGAGTCAAAAGATTTTCAGAAAATTAACAAGACGCACTTACAGAATTGTTGATGCAACTAGTAGTCCAGACAATATGCAAAACGTGTATTTCACAGATCATGGTGATACACTTAGGAACACTAAAATCAAGCCTTGGCTTCTTTGCTTTTAAAACATTTTCTTTGTACAAGGACACAGAAGCCTTAAAGGAATGATTTATGAGTACAAATGCATTGTTTTAACTCTGCTTTCACAAAAGGTTGATGTCAAGGCAAACAAACATACACACACACACAGCTTGTAACAAAACAATAGTACTTAAAACAGATTTTCAAGAAATGCTGGATATAGGAGGCCTTAACGACTTAGTTAAACACATGAACATTATTATTGAGCTTCCTAATGAACATGTATATCAAATATAAGCCTATATGTAATTCTACTCTTCCAGTTGGGTTAAGTTGACTTGACAAACAGCTGTCCAATCCTGACTGAATACATGGCAAAATCAATCAACAGATCCAAAGATCTAGATAATTGAAGTGGTTTGCAAAGCTTGACTTTTTCATGAAATATAAAGCATTACCGTATTTGCCGGCGTATAAGACGACTCGGCGTATAAGACGACCCCCTAATTTTCCAGCTAAAATGTTGGTTTTAGGATATACTTACCTTATAAGACGACCCCCTTCCTACTAGTCATGCCTTGCCTCACCTCACTGTGCCATTATTACATGCCAGACTGTGCCCAATTACATGCCTCACTGTGTGCCACACTACATGCCTCACTGTGTGCCACACTACATGCCTCACTGTGTGCCACACTACATGCCTCACTGTGTGCCACACTACATGCCTCACTGTGTGCCACACTACATGCCTCACTGTGTGCCACACTACATGCCTCACTGTGTGCCACACTACATGCCTCAGTGTGTCACTGCTTACCTTATCCGTGACATGCAGATCGCGGCCGTCCATGTTTCAAAAGCCGCGCCTCCTCTCTCTGCTGTTCCGTGATAGGCGGAACACATTCAGCTTCCCAGGAGACACTGTGTTTAGTGTTTGGCCTATCACGGATGCCCTCTCGTCCTCGATCTCAGATAAGAGGGCATCGGTGATAGGCGGAACTCTAAACACAGTGTCTCCTGGGAAGCTGAGTGTTCCGCCTATCATGGAACAGCAGAGAGAGGAGGCGCGGCTTTTGAAACATGGACGGCGATCTGCATGTCACGGATGGGGTAAGCATTTATTAGGTTACCGGCGTATAAGACGACCCCTGACTATTAAGAAGAATTTCAGGGGTTTAAAAGTCGTCTTATACGCCGGAAAATACGGTACCCAACAATCCCCCTAGCACATACAGTGTGTATCTACACACACACACACACACACATACATATATATATATATATATATATATATATATATATTATAGTGAGGGATTAACTTGGTAGCGGGTGTGTGCGACTCCCTGGATGGGTTCACTACACGCTGAACTGTACAAAAAGGCAGTAGAGGATGGTTGAAAACAAATGATATGGTTTATTTTTCCATATTGCGGGATACACGTGCAAGCATCAAAACAGTATAAACAAAACATAAAATAAACCCTTGCCACTTGGGGTGTCTCTACCTTCCCAACACAGGAACCTACCTATTGAGTCTGGCACAGCCTTCTGCTAGACAGACACTGCTGGTCCTACAGCAGAAAACAAAAAAGTCTGATATTTCTCACACAAAAATATCCATCAGCACCTTACCTCTTCAGAAGTGCTTGTGACTGCTCATTCACTCACAAAGCCTCAGGATCCAGCAATCAGTCGTCATCCTTAGGCTGTCTTTATAGGGGCTTTAATTGTTTAATTCTGAACAGCTGAAACCTTTTAACGCCCCAAACCTCTCTGGCCATCTCTGCAGCCGACGCCCAATAGTAATTGGTGTATTGTCTAAACAAGGCAGACATATATCTCCCGTCTGGGACAACACACACACACAGATTTACCAGACTTTCTGTCACAATATATATATACACACACACACACACACACACACACATACATATACACATGCCTGCTAGGTATCAAAAAGGAGTGGGCAAATATTGCAGTCTAGATGTGCAAAGTTAGAGACTTATCCCAACAGACTAAGGGCTGTAATTCTAGCAAAAGATGGTTGAACAAATCACTGACAGGAGGGGGGGGGGGGTCTTTTTTCCCCCCAACTCAGTTTTTGAAATTTCTTATTTCTTTTTTTCCTGACATGATAGTATTATATCTGTCACTTGGATGTTATAAGTTGCAGTGTGTAAATACAGCGGGCAAAAAAAAAAAAAAAAGTCTTCATTTCAAGCTGCAAAGCAACAAAGTGTGATTATTCTAAAAGGGGTAATATTTTGATATACCCTAATTGGCCACTTTATTCAGTACACCTTGCTTGTACCGGGTTGAACCCCCCTTTTGCCTTTAGAACTGCCTTAAATTTCATAGCATTGATGCAACAAGGTGTTGGACATATTCCTCAGAGATTTTGGTCCATATTGACATGGTAGCAACATGCAGCCCCTGCAGATTTGTTGGCTTCACATCCATGAGAATCTCCCATTCCACCCCATGCCAAAGGTGCTCTCTATTGGTTGGAGATCGGGTGACTGGAGTACAGTGAATTTATTGTCGGGTTCAAGAAACCCGTTTGAGACAAGTTGTTTTGTGACATGGTGCATTATCCTGCTGGAAGTAGCCATCAACATTTGGCTACATTGTAGTTATAAAGGGATGGACATGGTCAGAAACATAACTCAGGTAGGCCATAGCATTTAACCAGTTAAGGACCGCCGCATGTACATTTACGTCGGCAGAATGGCACCGACAGGCACATCAACGTATATATACGTTGGTGCCTTGAGGGGGTTCGGGGGTCCGATCGGACCCCCCCCCCGTACATGCGGCGGTTCCTTCAGCTCCGGGAGCGATCCGGGATGAGGGGGCGGCTACTCGTTTTCAGCCACCCCCTCGCGATCGCTCCCAGCCAATGCGCGCGCCCGCCAGCCTCTTCCTGTGCTAAGTGTAAACACAGGAAGAGGGAAGTGCTGTGTTCCTCCTCGTGTCGGTCTTTTCGTCCGACGCCGAGGAGAGAACACATCACACAGTAAGTTGCACCTAACAGTACACTGACACAGGTACACATAGGCACACTTAACCCCTTCCTGTCACCGCCGATCGCCCCCCCCAGTCCACTGTAACATTGTTTTACTGAATACAGTTATCATTTATTTCTGATAACTGCATTTAGTGTCAGTGTTGCAGTAAAAAGTGTCAGGGCAGTTAGTCTTAGCCCCCTTTAGGTCTAGGGTAGCCCCCTACCCCCCCCTAATAAAGGTTTAACCCCTTGATCACTGCCCTAGTTAACCCTTTCACCCCCTATTGCCAGTGTCACTAAGCGATCGATTTTCTGATCGCTGTATTAGTGTCACTGTTGCCGCTAGGCAGTTAGTTTTTTTTGAGGTTCGCCGCCAGGTTTATATAGCGCTAGGTACCCCCATAAATAAAGTTTTTAACCCCTGATTGCCCCTAGAGTTAACCCTTTCACCAGTGATCACCATATAAGTGTCACTGGTGACGCAGGTTAGCCAGTTCGTTATTTAGGTTTTTAGAAAGCTTTAGGTACCCCCATATATTACCATACAAAGGTTTTAACCCCCTGATTGCCCCTTAGTTAACCCTTTCACCAGTGATCACCGTATAAGTGTTACGGTTGACGCTGGTTACTTAGTTTGCTGTTTATAGCATCAGCGCACCCGCCGTATATTACCCAATAAAGGTTAAACCCCCTGATCGCCCGGCGGGTGATTTAAATTAAATTTTAGCGCCAGTTAGGGTGTGCATCGCCCCAGGCAGTGTTCGGTTAGTGCCAGTAACGCTTACACCCACTCGCAAAGCATACACCCCCCTTAGTGGTATAGTATCTGAACAGATCTATACCTGATCTGATCAGATCTATACTAGCGTACCCAGCAGTTTAGGGTACCCAAAAACGCATTGTTAGCGGAATCAGTCCAGATACCCGCTAGCACTTGCGTTTTGCCCCTCTGCCCAGCCCAACCCACCCAAGTGCAGTATCGATCGATCACTGTCACTTCAAAAACACATCACACACAACTGCAGCGTTCGCAGAGACAGGCCTGATCCCTGCGATCGCTAACAGTTTTTTTGAAGCGTTTTCTACATTTGCCTTTCTATAGCCAGGTGCTTTTTTTACCCGTGAATCATCACCAGTCTACAACTAAATTTAGAGCCCAAAATGGCAAAGCGGATGTACAGTGGTGAAGAGGCTGTTAGGTTCATGTGCATGTCGTCAGATGATGATGAGGAGGTCACGCATCTGACAGATTCGGGCTCAGAATATGATCCTGTTTACGACAGCGGCTCCATGTCAGATAGCTCGGACGACGGAGTAGTGGTCCCTGCTAAGGCCAGGCGCACCCGACCCCGTTCTAAGGTTGTTGAGGAGCAAGAACCGCAGGACCCTTGTATGGAGCAGAGAGCGAGTACTAGCGCCGCTATTCCTTTTGGTGGATTGGCAAGCACCAGCGGCCTAGTACACCCTGGTCGTTCATCCAGCACTGCAGTATCACGTGGTGACGTGGCGAGTCCCATAAGTGCAGTTCAAGCTGGCGAGGTGGCAAGCACAAGTAGTGACCCGCTGCCACCAAGAAGAAAACAAAGACAGGCCCGTCGTGCCCATAGTGCCCTTCCTGCAGAATTCGCCTATCCTGATTGGGTCCCCACCACTTCTGCAGCACCCGTACTTCCCCCATTCACTGGCAAACCCGGAATTCAGGTGGATACAGCGAATTTTATGCCACTTGATTTTTATTCGCTGTATTTCACAGAAGATCTCTATAGATCTATTGTGGACCAGACTAATTTATATGCTGGTACCTACATCGCCGCTAATCCCCAGACCCTCCTTGCCAAAGAATGGAAACCTCTTGAGGTTTCCGAATTTAAGACCTTTCTGGGCCTTACCCTCAATATGGGCATACACAAATTTCCTCAATTGCGCATGTATTGGTCCACAGAGCCAATTGACCAAATGCCCATATTCTCTGTTCACATGGCCAGGAAACGATACGAGATGATCCTGCGGTTCCTGCATTTCAGCGACAATGCACTCTGTCGTCCACGTGGAGACCCTGAATTTGACCGGCTCTACAAAATTCGGCCCCTCATAAACCATTTCAACGAACGTTATGCAGCCTTGTTTAATCCCCAGCAAGTTGTCTGCGTTGACGAGTCCCTGGTTAAATTTGCTGGCCGCTTGTCTTTCAAGCAGTTCCTTCCCAGCAAGCGTGCCAGATACGGGGTCAAGCTCTATAAGCTCTGTGACAGGGCAACAGGCTACACATGGAGCTTTAGGGTTTATGAGGGCAAAGATAGTCACGTAGAGCCGGAAGGATGCCCAGATTACATGGGGAGCGCTGGCAAGATTGTCTGGGACTTGGTGTCACCCTTATTCGGAAAGGGGTACCACTTGTATGTGGACAATTATTACAGCAGCGTGCCACTTTTTAGTCACTTGTTTGATCATCAGATTGGAGCATGTGGCACCGTGCGACCTAATCGCCGGGGCTTTCCCCAGCGGCTTGTAGATGCCCGTATAAAGCTGGGGGCGAGAGCCTGCTGCAGATGTAATAATTTGCTCGCTGTGAAGTGGCGGGACAATAAGAATGTTTTCCTTCTTACCACCCTTCACGCAGACACGACAGTAAAAATTCGTACGGCGACTGGTGTTGTGGAGAAACCCCTCTGTGTCCACGAATATAACCAAAATATGGGAGGGGTGGACCTCAACGACCAGTTGATGGCGCCGTATCATATTGCCCGTAAATCGAGACGCTGGTACAAAAAAGTGTCTCTACATTTATTCCAATTGACTTTGCTGAATGCTTTTGTCTTATACAAAACTTCAGGACAGAATGGATCCTTCCTCCAATTCCAGAAGGATATCATCAACGGACTCCTGTATCCAGGAGGTTTGCCACCTCACCATCCCCTACCAAATGCAGTAAGCCGACTGCATGAGAGGCATTTTATATATGCCCTCGAGAGTACCCCTACCCAACGAGCCCCCCAAAGAAGATGTCGTGTCTGTAGCAAGCGCGGATTTAGGTGTGACACCCGTTATTTTTGTCCCCGATGTCCTGCCGATCCTGGTCTTTGTATTGGCAAATGTTTTGAACGCTTCCACACACTAGTGAAGTATTAGCGTAGGGCAAAACATATCACAGGCTAGGCACACGTACACAGGGTCTCCCAAGATGCCATCGCATTTTGAGAGACCCAAACCTGGAACCGAAAAGTTAAACAGTTACAGTTACAAAAAAAAGTGTAAAAAAAAAGTTAAAAGTAAAACACAAAAAAAATATAAAATAAAAAAAACAAAAATAGTTGTCGTTTTTATTGTTCTCTCCCTCTCTATTCTCTCTCTATTGTTCTGCTCTTTTTTACTCTATTTTATTCTGCAAAGTTTTATTGTTTTGTTTTTTCATGCTTGCTTTTCAGGTAAGTAATTTACTTTACTGTTTTCAGGTACGCCATTCAGCTGTTGCGCGGACTTATTTATCTTGACAGCAACGGCGTTTGCTCCCACGATATATAAAGCCGTGACTCCAGTGCTGTAGGAGGTGATTTCACCACCACAGTTAAAAAAAGAGCATATATGCCGAAGCATGGGGGCACTAGGGGTGGAGGAGCGATTTTGCTCCTAATGCCGCGTACATACGGTTGACATTCCTACGGAGGCTTTCCCGTGGAAAAGTCTGATCATGTGTACACGGCATAGAAAAGTCTGACCATGTGTACACGGCATAGAAAAGTCCAACCGTGTGTACGCGGCATAACTTTTTTGCGGGAGGATGCCCCCATGCTTCGGCATATATATATATATATATATATATATATATATATATATATATATATATTAGGCACAGGTTGCGTTAAAAAAAATGTTTTTTTTATTGGTATTTGCTTTGCAGGTATGGTATGATCTTACTGTTATACTGTAATGTTACTTTGTTTTAATGTTAACCATCATTTGCTTAGCAGGTACGCCATTCAGTTGCAGCGCGGATTTATTTAGCGTGACAGCAACAGCGTTTGCTCCCACGATATATATAAAGCTGCGACTCCAACGCTGTAGGAGGTGATTTCACCACCACAGTCCAAAAAAGAGCATATATGCCGAAGCATGGGGGCATTAGGGGCGGAGGAGCGATTTTGCTCCTAATGCCGCGTACATACGGTTGACCCACCTACGGAGGCCTTACCCGTGGAGAAGTCTGACCATGTGTACACGGCATAGAAAAGTCCGACCGTGTGTACGCGGCATAGAAAAGTCCGACCGTGTGTACGCGGCATAACTTTTTTGCGGGAGGATGCCCCCATGCTTCGGCATATATAAATTCACTCCTCACTACCTATCACAGTTTCGAAGGCCATAAAATGTCAAAATAGCACAAAAAAAAACCCAAATGACCCCATTTTGGAAAGTAGACACCCCAAGGAAACTACTGAGAGGCATGTTGAGTCCATAGATTTTTTTTTTTTGTCCAAAGTGATTGAATAATGACAAAAAAATAAATAAAAAATAAAAAATTTGCCACTAAATGATATATTGCTCACACATGCCATGGTTATATGTGGAGTTGCACCCTAAAATACATTCTGCTGCTTCTCCTGAGTATGGGGATACCACATGTGTGGGACTTTTTGGGAGCCTAGCCGCGTACGGGACCCCGAAAACCAAGCACCGGCTTCAGCATTTCTAAGGACGCAAATTTTTGATTTCACTCCGCACTACCTATCACAGTTTCGAAGGCCATAAAATGCCAAAATGGCACAAAACCCCCCCAAATGACCCCATTTTGGAAAGTAGACACCCCAAGCTATTTGTTAAGAGGCATATTGAGTCCATGGAATATTTTTTTTTTTGCCCCAAGTGATTGAATAATGACCAAAAAAAAAAATAAAAAAAAAAAATGTACAAAACATTGTCACTAAATGATATATTTCTCACACATGCCATGGTTATATGTGGAATTGCACCCCAAAATACATTCTGCTGCTTCTCCTGAGTACGGGGATACCACATGTGTGGGACTTTTTGGGAGCCTAGCCGCGTATGAGACCCCGAAAACCAATCACCGCCTTCAAGATTTCTAAGGACATAAATTTTTGATTTCACTCACACAAATCTTGAAGGCAGTGCTTGGATTTCGGGGCCCCGTACGCGGATAGGCTCCCAAAAAGTCCCACACATGTGGTATCCCTGTACTCAGGAGAAGCAGCAGAATGTATTTTGGGGTGCAATTCCACATATGCCCATGGCATGTGTGAGAAATATATCATTTAGTGACAAAGTTTTGTAATTTTTTTTTTTTGGTCATTATTCAATGACTTGGGACCAAAAAAAAAAATATTCCATGGACTCAACATGCCTCTCAGCAAATAGCTTGGGGTGTCTTCTTTCCAAAATGGGGTCATTTGGGGGGGTTGTGTGCCATCTTGGCATTTTATGGCCTTCAAAACTGTGATAGGTAGTGAGGAGTGAAATCAAAAATGTATGCCCTTAGAAAGCCTGAGGCGGTGATTGGTTTTCGGGGCCCCGTACGCGGCTAGGCTCCCAAAAAGTCCCACACATGTGGTATCCCCGTACTCAGGAGAAGCAGCAGAATGTATTTTGGGGTGCAATTCCACATATGCCCATGGCATGTGTGAGAAATATATAATTTAGTGACAACGTTTTGTAATTATTTTTTTTTGGTCATTATTCAATGACTTGGGACCAAAAAAAAAAATATTCCATGGACTCAACATGCCTCTCAGCAAATAGCTTGGGGTGTCTTCTTTCCAAAATGGGGTCATTTGGGGGGGTTGTGTGCCATCTTGGCATTTTATGGCCTTCAAAACTGTGATAGGTAGTGAGGAGTGAAATCAAAAATGTATGCCCTTAGAAAGCCTGAGGCGGTGATTGGTTTTCGGGGCCCCGTACGCGGCTAGGCTCCCAAAAAGTCCCACACATGTGGTATCCCCGTACTCAGGAGAAGCAGCAGAATGTATTTTGGGGTGCAATTCCACATATGCCCATGGCATGTGTGAGAAATATATCATTTAGTGACAACGTTTTGTAATTTTTTTTTTTTGGTCATTATTCAATGACTTGGGACCAAAAAAAAAAATATTCAATGGACTCAACATGCCTCTTAGCAGTTTCCTTGGGGTGTCTACTTTCCAAAATGGGGTCATTTGGGGGGGTTTTGTGCTATTTTGGCATTTTATGGCCTTCGAAACTGTGATAGGTAGTGAGGAGTGAAATCAAAAATTTGCGCCCTTAGAAATGCTGAAGGCGGTGCTTGGTTTTTGGGGTCCCGTATGCGGCTAAGCTCCCAAAAAGTCCCAAACATGTGGTATCCCCATACTCAGGAGAAGCAGCAGAATGTATTTTGGGGTGCAATTCCACATATAACCATATCATGTGTGAGCAATATATCATTTAGTGACAACTTTTTGTAAACATTTTTTATTTTAATTTTTTTTGGTCATTATTCAATGACTTGGGACCAAAAAAAAAAATATTCAATGGACTCAACATGCCTCTCAGCAGTTTCCTTGGGGTGTCTACTTTCCAAAATGGGGTCATTTGGGGGGGTTTTGTACTGCCCTGCCATTTTAGCACCTCAAGAAATGAGATGGACAGTCATAAAATAAAAGCTGTGTAAATTCCAGAAAATGTACCCTAGTTTGTAGACGCTATAACTTTTGCGAAAACCAATAAATATACGCTTATTGCGATTTTTTTTACTAAAGACATGTGGCTGAATACATTTTGGCCTAAATGTTTGACTAAAATTTAGTTTATTCGATATTTTTTACTTGTTGTTATAAGAAAAATTTTTTTTTTTTAAAATTTTCGGTCTTTTTCCGTTTATATCGCAAAAAATAAAAATCGCAGAGGCAATCAAATACCATCAAAAGAAAGCTCTATTTGTGGGAAGAAAAGGACGCAAATTTCGTTTCGGTAGAACATTGCATGACCGCGCAATTACCAGTTAAAGCAGCGCACTGACAAATTGTAAAAACACCTTGGGTCTTTAGCCTGCATATTGGTCCGGGTCTTAAGTGGTTAAACAATTCTCAATTGGTACAAAGTAAAGAAAATATGCCCCTCACCATTACACCACCAGTCTTAACCTTTGATAAAAGGCAGGATGAATCCATGCTTTTTAAATGTTTTACATCAAATTATGACCCTATCTAAATGTCACAGGGAAGATTGAGAATCAGACCAAGCTATGTTTTTCCAATCTTCTATTGTACAATTTTGGGGCACCTGTGCGAAATGAAGCCTCGGTTTCCTGTTTAGCTGTCAGGAGTGGCACCTGGTGTGGTCTTCTGCTGCTGTAGCCAATTGCTTCAAGGCTTGATGCGTTGTGCATTCAGAGATGGTATTTTGCATAAAGAGGGTTTAATTCAGTTACTGTTTGGAAGGTCTGTCGTTAAGGTGAAGAGCAGAGGCCCACATCCCTAATTTAGTCCACAAAAAGAGAAAAAGCCCTTTGAATGGGACTTAAGGGCATCAATCACTGCATTAATGTATACAAGAGTACATTTTATTAAACAGAGTTAAAAATATATTCCATTACAAAATACAATAAAAAGATGAGCTACAGTTAACATAACAGAAAATTATCTGATCAGTCAACGCATTGGTTTGATTTCTTCTTCAGGGGAAATTAAATGTCAAAAGGTTATTTAAAAGGTGAGAGGGATTACATAAGAAACCACATCATTAATGTTTAAAAGGGAATGCTTATCCTTTGCTGCTGTAAGTCCCAGGAGCAAAGACGAACAGGGGAGGACCCCGCAAGAGTACCCACTCCCCCAGCCACTGAGCAATAGATGGTCTCTATCATGTGGTGCCCATTTGTATATGGTCCGCCCAATTTGAATATCCTAGAGATGCAAGGAGGTACTGGGGTGTTCTAATGAAAAGACAACAAGCCCATTGAATTTCATAACAGGATTTGCTAAGATAGGGATATTGCTTTTGGAAGCCCATTTAAACCACTCAAGGGAAGATGAGAATATCAGCAAGATCAATCCTGATATTCAACAAGTCTGAAGGGTATGAGTGAGTGAGTAACTTATATAGTGCAACACATGCAAACTGAATCGCCTCTGGGCGCTTAGTATCCTTTCCCTACTGTACTTTTGCCCTCAGAAAAGATGGGTTTTGAGTTTTCTGAAGGCCAGGTGATTCACCTCCAACCGGATGCTGGTTGGTAGAGCGTTCCATAGTCTAGGGCCTTGGATACCAAATCTTCATTCTCCTTTGGACTTGTATCTGGATTTGGGTATCTGGAGTAGATTTTGGTTGGTGGATCGCAGAACGCGATTGGGGTTGTGACATTTAAATTTTTCGCATTGATATTGGGGGGCATTTCCTTCAACACACTTATGCGTCAGACAGAGTGCCTTAAAAAAGTGATTCTGTCTTTTACTGGCAACCAATGAAGGGATCTCAGCAAAGGTGAGATTGATTACCATGTTTTTTTTTCCCAGTCACGAGTCGAGCGGCTGTATTTTGAACGACTTGCAGACGAGTGATTTGGTATTTTGTGAGTCCGAGGTGGAGGGCATTTGCATAGTCGAGTCTGGAGTCGATAATTGTACCCACCACGACTGCTATGTCTTCTTTCGGGATAAAGGGAATGAGTCTATGTACTGTAGCAGGTGCAGCAGATGGTGGGATCCGCTGACTACTCACCCTATTTGTGCATCCCATTGTCATGTGGGTGTCAAAAATGACACCCACTTTTGACTTTGGTGCTAGGGGTGATGGTTTTTCCCAGAATGGGTGGCGGTGTCCATATTGGTGTGGGAAGTCTCTTTCGGTTGGCGTGAAACAGAAGTAGTTCTGTTTTTGAGCCATTGAGTTTAAGGTAACTCTTTGTCATCCAATTTTCTATAAAAGTAAGGCATTTCTCTAGTCCGAGATAATGATCCTTATTGTTGCAGATGCGAAAATATAGTTGCGTGTCATTCGCGTAGGAGTGGTAGAGTAACTTCTGGTTACTGACAATTTCAAAAAGAGGGCGGAGATAGATATTAAATATTATGGGTGACAAGAGGGATCCCTGAGGGACCCCGCATGACACCATGCCTTTTTCAGAAGTGAAGGGACCCAGTTTCACTATTTGAGATCGGTTTTCCAAGAAGGAGGAGAACCAGGGTAAATCCGAGACAGCGACTAGCTACTTCAGGTAGGCGAGTCAGCTGTAATTTGTGGTCTACCGTATCAAATGCTGCGCTTAGGTCCAACAGTATCAAAAGGCAAGATTCTCCGTCTGTTGCTTCGAGAGGATCATCCCATATTTTGAGAAGTGCTGTTTCAGTTCCGTGACCAGGGTGGAATCCTGATTGGAATGGATCGAGTAATTTGTGGGTGTCTAAATGCTGTTGTACAACTTCTTTCTCCATAACCTTGGAGAAGACATTTAGACCTGTTATGGGTCGACGATTGTTTGGGTCTTTGGGGTCAAGGGTGTTTTTTTTTAGAATTTGTTTAATTATGCCTTGTTTCAGCAAGGTTGGTGCCATGCCTTCCTTAAATGACTGGTTTATGAGGTACGTGATCGCCGGTGCCACAATTTTGGCACATTCTTTCAGCAGTTTGGTGGGGATAATATCATTAGGTGCTGTGCTGTCTCGCAGAGTACTAATGATTTTTTTAGTGGGGTCAATGGAGATGGGGTTAAGAGTAAATTTAGTTGATTGTGGCATATTTGTGTGGATATTAGCTTCATGGTTTAAAGGGGAGTTGATGGGGGATCTATTTTGCTTTATAATTTCACAGATTTTTGTCAATTTTGTTAATGAAGTAATCCGATAATTCGTTGCAAAATTCTTGTGATTCAAAATTCGGAGCCTCTAGGCAGGCTGGGTTCATGGCCTGAGCGACTAAATTAAAGAGTTTGCGGGGGCGGTTCAGAGCATTTGCGATAATATTAGAAGAATGATCTTTTATGGCATTAAAGATTTCTTTGTGATATTTCTTAGTTATTACCTTGTAAATAATGTGGTTTTCCTCTGTAGAGCTTCTTCTCCAGGCTGCTTCCGCTCTTCTGTGATCCTGCTTCAATGACAGCTGGTCGTTAAACCAGCTGGAGTTGTTTTTCCGGATGCGTGTTCTGCATTTCAGCGCTACTATGTCTGCTGTCTGTAGTAGAGCCTTGTTTCTGTCGCCGTTTGATGTTTATCAATTGTTTTTATTTTGTTGTGCAATGTAGTTTTGAAGAGTTCCAAATGGAGCTTCTTCTTGGATTGTGTCCAGTGTGTTAACGGGTTTATTGTTTTTTTTTTTTTAAGGGGGCGTTTGTAGTGACTTTAAATTTTATTGCATGGTGATCTGTCCATGGCAAGGGCTGATTTCCCAATATGTTAATTTCCAAATCTTGTCTGAAGATAAGATTGAGCGTGTGGCCTGAAATATGTGAGAGTCCACATACCAGTTGCTGCAGACCTAATCCTTCCAAATGGTAAATGCAGGCGTCAGTGACAGGGTCCTGTGAGGAGTTGGCCCAGAGGTTGAAATCCCCAAATAGCAGAAAATGTTTGATGTTTAAGGTATAGGTGGAAAAGAATTCTGTCAATAACTTGAGGAGGTGCGTTTTTGGTCCCGGTGGTCTATAGCAGAGTAGTATGTGAACGGTGTCCTGGGGATTTGTTTGGAATTGCAGAGTGAGGGTTTCCATTAATGGAAGTGAGTTCTGAAGGTCTGGTTTAGTGACCGAGAGGTGAGCCTTGTAGGTCACCGCCAGGCCTCCTCCTCTTTGCCCCAATCTGTTTTCTGTGAGAATGCAATAATTCTCTGGCACCAATTCTCCAAGAATGGTGTTAGTCGGCTGTTAGCCAGCTTTCTGTGATGAAGAGGCAGTCAATGTTGTGTTGAAGGTCGAAAACGTGGATTTCCTGACGGTGCTTTACGGACGATCTTGTGTTGATCAAGGCGCATTATATATGTTTGAGCTGAAGTGTAGACGTGTAATCTTTGACTGTCAATCGTGGATCCATTCTTAACAGTTGCTCTTTCCTTAGCACTTGTTTGATGACGACAGATAATGTCTCAAAGAACCCCCAATTAAAATACCATATTTGCTGGCGTATAAGGCGACCGGGCGTATAAGACGACCCCCTAATTTTACAGTTTTTTCAAGATTGTTTGCCTATATTCACCGTATAAGACGAACCCTATTCCGATGCTTCATATTTCTTTCTTCTGGAGCCATATTCTTCTTCCTTCTTGCTGGAGCTGAAGCCAATCACGGCGAGCAATGTATTCTACTAATGAATACAAAGCCTGCTTGGATTGGCAGAGGCTGTAACATCATTAGCCCACGCCTCTCTGACTCTCAAAGACAATCCGATCAGGCTACTGTATGTAGGCACTCGGATTGGCAGAGGTTGTTACTCCAATCCGAGCAGGCTCTGTATTCATTTGAATACATCGCTCACTGGGATTGGCTAATCGCTGTATACTGTATGTAGCCTAAGCTACATACAGTATTACCGCACATCCATCAGGCATCCGAGCAGCTGACCCGGCGTATAAGACGACCCCTGCTTTTTGACCAGTTTTTTTAAGTGTAAAAGGTAGTCTTATATGCCAGCAAATACAGTAACTGAAATCCAGAACTGGTACCAGTGGAGCAGCATTAGAGCACCACGTCTAGATGCCCAAATGCATTGCTGCCATGTGATTGGCTGATTAGCAATGTGTTAAAAAGCAATTTACCTAAAAGTGGCCAGTGAGTGTACATGTCCTTGAAAAAAAGTTTCTGTATTTCTGCTGTCCTGATAGCAAGGTTACTGTTGAGCAAGTTATACGCAAAAGGTATCTCCCTTAAGGTTCTTTGCTTCAGCTACATTCTCATGGGAAAATTTTGAGATAATATTCAAACAGACATGAGTGACATTGGCTGTTAGGCAGCCAATTGACACGTGATCTATCCCTATCTTTTAGTTGCAGAAAAGTCTGACGATTGTAGAATAAACTGAAAGATTTCTCACTTTCATAGAGCGCATGTTTGATTGCTCCCCGTTTTGGACATTTTAGATATATTTTATATTATGGCAAACAGCCTGAGGGCCTGTTTTGACAGATTTTAAGATTATGTCATTGGGCAAACAAGGTGTGTTTTTTACTATCAATCTAAAACACTTCTAAGACCATTCAGAATTCACCAAGAGAATCTGACCAGTTAACCCACTTACTTGCTTCAAGCAGCTTCTGTATTTCCATAGATTTTTATTGGGAGTAAAGTTCTTGTGAAGCCAAATAAAGCCTGCCGGTAAAGGCTTGCCAAATGAATGGTTTTGCAAATAAAAAATGTGAGAAATTTCTTTACCTCTAAGAGCACAAGGTATTTTGGCATTTGTTTGTAGGAACCAATGTACTTTAGTAACACTAACTGAAAATAAAAGTAATTTTTTTATTAAAATAACAAAAACACGTTATGCTTGGCTGCTCTGTGCAGTGGTATTGCATAAGGTGGCCCCAATACTGCACTTATCGGGTCCCCCCAGCGGTGATCTTGGCTCCTCCTCTTCTTTTTAGGACTACCAAAGCCAGCCGCTGGCTATGGGGAGCGTGTAGTCTGCGCACTCCCATCCTGTATGTCTAAGGAGCCGCACTCCATAGACTTACACAGCAGGACTTGGGCCCGCCTCCCACTTCCTCTTCACTGCACTGATTGACAGCAGCAAGAGCCAATGGTTGCTGCTGTGGCTCAAATTCTGAATAAAGAGGAAAAGAAGGGAGAATAGATGCAGCCATGAACATCGCTTATCTCTTCTCCCTTCTCCCCCTTCACACAGGGAGGGAGCACAGAGAAACAATGCATTAACGATAAAAAAACGTTTAAGTTTAGGGGTTTAGGTAGCACTTTAATCCATATTTAGCACGATACAAAATTACAAACTGAAGCAAATAAAAGGACTTCTATATTGTTTATGCATGCACACCAAGCATTGTTTTCACAGTATACAGAAAACAATTCCAGTTCTCAGTGTGATAGAAGGGGCCTCGGGATCTGACACTTGGAACAATCTGCATCAGTAATTATAATAATCAATCCAGATGATACCTTTTGTCTAAATACAAAGCAGCATTTTCAAGAGCCAACTAGGATACAGACAATTGCCATAGAAAACAATCAAACTGATAAGTTGTTGGATCAAGAACAAACAGCACACCTTTCTAGCTAATCCAACATTCACTAGGTTTTGTTACTATAGAGCAGCACAAATATGACGTTGCTGACATCCTGAAGATGATTTTGACTAGGCCATATTGTAAAGCAAACTAATGTCGAACAAAACATATATGCTTTATAATCCTGGTCCCCTGCTACATATATACTTTTTGGCAGCCTATACAGCGATCATTTTTTTTTTCTTTTCGTTCAACCAGGGGGTTGAAAAAATAAATAAAAATCATTTGTTTCTACATACACACATTTGATGTGGATGGTGGAATCCTTCCAGCTGAGTTATTGTATTTCGACAGTGGGCAGCTTTAACCTGCGGCACGGATCATTGGGAAAAAAGCCAACAGGCTGGTTGTACACAAGCTAATCACTAGATTGACTTGCCAACCATCAAGCACACACATGGATTGAAATTGGGTATATACTGAAGCAACCAAATTTTTATCCATATATGGCTAGCTTTTCTGATTGCTTCCCATGGCTCCAATCAGCTGCTGGGAATGAAGAAAATACCCATTTCTTGTGGGTATGGAGGATCAGGTGATTGGCTCCATGTACACAAACTTTTCCCTGCGCTCGGGAGCCCAATCACCAAGTGGCACAACCAGAGCCTTCCAATGAAATAAGGAATGACTACAGTCTTGCTACCCTCAGAACAATGGGTATTCTGAAAGCTAGAACAAAGAAAAGAAGGGTGCACCAATCTTGCACCACAGGAATCCGGAGCACCCTGTAGATGGCAAACAGTAGATGGAGAGGGTAGCAGGTGAAATCCCACCCCCTCTCCGTCTGCCCCCCCTTTTTTGTACTCACCCTCTCCCCTTCAAACCCACTCCTATTCTTTCTGCTCTTTTTTCGTGGAGCTCAGGACTGACTAATGACCAGTCCTGATCTCCAGGTTGCCATTTCAGGAAGGAACAATTGGGAAAATTGGTTCCGATAGACTCTTAAAAGGGTTAGCAGATTTGAACCTAGACACAATTAATGGAGAGGCCAATAAACCCTTGAGCCTTGAACATTGTTTTTGGTGTAAGTGTGTTCCTTACAGAGCTTGATTACTTGCTAGACACTTTTAGAGTTTGGGTTACTACAAATGGAACTTGTATCCCAAATTACTGCATTAAGCTGTATGTTTCTCGGAAAATTTAATCCCAAAAATCAGAAGTGCATTCTATGGCTGGCTGCTGGTTTTATGTGATTTGAAGTGTAACGTTATGCCGCGTGCACACGATCACTTTTCGGCATGAAAAAAAACGATGTTTTTAAAAACGTAATTTAAAATGATCATGTGTGGGCTTCACATCGTTTTTCATCTTCTGAAAAACGAACTAAAAAAAAAAAAATCGTGCATGCTGGAAGTTGGAAAAACTTAGTTTTTTCTACATGCTGAAAAACTACGTTTTTTTTTCATGCCGAAAAAGTGATCGTGTGTACGCAGTATTAGAGTATGGTCACAGTTCCAGGTCCTGCTTTTTGGCCGGATGTTTCCTTATGGGTTTCTAAATTTTTAACAAATCACATCAAGCTGTGACTTTACAAACACGTCCATGGGACAATGTTAACCAACCAACATATTCTCTTCCAGCTTTAAATTGCATTGAGTTTTACTTCCTTTGGTGTAATACACCCTATTGTTTTGTGTATGCAATGTATTTATTGTATTGCACTTTGAAAATTCAATACAATTTTTGTAAAACAAATGAACTGTGAATAATCTCAATGTAAGAATGCACTTAAAAGTAAGCTCAATTTACCTGTCAACACACAAGTCTAAAGTCTAACAACACGGGAAGATTATAGATAAGAATAATTCAATGTTGGGGAAAAAACAACAATTACACTTTTTCTTAATTCTTAATGCATATTTTACCATGGAAAATATTAAACATTACAATTTCATAGGAATCATTTTGAAAGTCAGTGAATTTATTTTGAAAAAACGTGGCTAGGAATTATGGTTATAATGTATTTAAATATTCTTTTTATTTTTTTGCAATATCCACAAACTTTGCCTGTTTTCAGCCCTTGAGAAAGAAACTGTTCACCCATGACAAATTAAGAACTTCAAACTGGGTCCATTGACTAAACCGATGCATTTCCCACATACTTGCTTCATGAAAGATTGACAAAAGATATCACTGCTCCAACGTAATCTAATGCAGTGTGATCACTGACACAGGGAAAAGAATAATAGCATTAAGATTCATTTTTGTCATGTACCAAGACTTGAAAGTCAGAGAGAAGGTTCGGGAAGGGCATATTGCAAATAAATTTATCCAGATCACTGCAATTTTTTTGACAAAGGCTAAATCAATTACGCTGAAATAAACCTATCAGGGAGAAATGGTACACTGATTTTCTCCAGGCTTTGAAAAATCAAAATTACACCAATCAAGCTGACTTCCGAATACAGTTGCTGATATGCAGCAATTTCTAAAGCAAAAAATAAAAGAATAGAATATTATTTGTTTCCATGGAAATAAGTGAAATTGTAAAAGGTTTTATTTCTGATCTATTCAATGAGAAGTGAAAAAGAAATTCGTTTTTGATCATTTTAACTTCACTGTTAACTTTTGGCTTGTGCCAGTTTTCTACACAAAAGGGAAATCCTCATATGAAGCTGATTAATTGGCTTGAACAAGCCTAGCTAAAAACATTCTGCAGGCTTGTTTCTGTGCTCATCATCTCACAGCCACTATATTACCAAAAGTTTTGGGATGCCTGCCTTTACACGCACATGAACTTTAAATGGCATCTGTCTTAGTCCGTAGGGTTCAATATGGAACAGCTTCAACTATTCTGTGAAGGCTGTCCACAAGGTTTAGGAGTGTCTATGGGAATGTTTGACCATTCTTCCAGAAGCGCATTTGTAAGGTCAGGCACTGAAGGCCTGGCTCGCAGTCTCCGCTCTAATTTATCCCAAAGGTGTTCTGTCAGGTTGAGATCAGGACTCTGTGCAGGAAAGTCAAGTTCCTCCACCCCAAACTCGCTCATTCATGTCTTAAGGGACCTTGCTTTGTGCACTGGTGTGCAGTCATGTTGGAACTGGAAGGGGCCAGCTGAGAATGGCTAATTTATACTGACCACATGGTATAACTCAAATACAGTAACTTGTCGCCTACAGTTACCAAAAAAGGTGTATGAGGTTTCCACACTTAACAGGTATTCATTCCACTTTTGATAAATAGAAGCCTTTTCTTTTTTTTTTAACCACTTCAGCCTTTACCAAGCACTAGAGACCAGCCCATAGTTTGATGCTTTTTATGTCTCTATTTATGGTTTTGCATCTTCTGTGGTGTTTTGCTATATATAAATTCCTTTTTTTTATATCCTTTCTTTCCATTTTTCATACAAAATGTGTATCCCATACGGGTGATTTCGATAAAGCCTGCCCTTGGCTAACATCGAACAAAATCGCATATGAATTGATTTCACCCCTCCCTCCCCCCTCCCCCCATCCTTGTTGTGGAACCCAGGGCTCTATAGACGTTTCAAAATAAGTTTTACACATTTTGATTTTGTGATATAGTTATTTTTTACTTGAATTGGGAAACGTGGTTTTCATTTTTATTGGTTTATTAGTTTATTTTTTGATGTATATATACCAAGGACACTAAATTCTTCAGTTATTTTATCAGTATACTCTCAATTTCTCTACATTGCTCCAAGTTTTTTTATACTCCTTCCACTTTTTCAATTTTTCCTGGAATTCTTCATTTGTCTCTACCACGCTTTCCTTCAACTCTTCCATCCTATGAGTTTCCTCCACTGCATCTATCCACTCCCATTATCTGGGGGCTTTCGGTTTCCTGACACTTTTTTTGGTATGAGCCTTTTCGCTGCGTTCAACAAGTGTGGTAATAATGACTGCTTGTACCTTTTAATTCCCTCACAACTTCCATGGAAGAGGACAACCCAGGGGTCTTTATTTAACTCTTTTCCTGTGATCTCTTTAATTTGGCCCAGAATACCATTCCAATATTTTTGAATTTTCGGGCAGGTCCACCACAGATGAGCCATCGTTCCTCTATCTGGGCATCCTCGCCAACACACGGCGGGCTGGCCTACTTTATAGTTACAGGATTTGTCAGGAGTGATGTACCAGCCTGAAATACATTTATAGTTAGTCTCGGCTGTTCGCGTGTCAATAGCTGAGGAATGGGTCAGTTGCATTAATCTTTCAAAAGTGTTTTTCCCTCTAAGTGTTCCCAACTCCCTTTCCCATTTCTGGACGAAAGGGGGTTCTCCCCGTGCATCTATCTTTACAAGTATCCCATATAATTTTGAAACTGTGCCCTTTAAATTCTCTAGATTACATAATTTCTCTAGCGGTGTCAACTCCGCCCTTCTCCGCAATGGGCGGGGGAGAATTTGCACGAAATGATGCAACTGGGAGTACCGCCACCTATCAAGATCCCAGATACCAACTCCTCATAGGACCTTATTACCCCATCTTTTATTATGTCACCCAAGTGAACTTTATCTTTTATAATCCAATTTCCCCAAATTTTTTCCCCCCTGGTGCAAAATATGCATTTTCTTTAAGGTTAATTAGTGGGGAGTTATATTTGCTATCAAGTTGTGTCTGTACCCTATCCCATAATCTTAAGGTGTCACGCGTCATTTCATAAGAGTTGTTGTCCAGTGCTCTAAATAGTGCAGGTATCCAAATAATGTTACCCAATTGTGTTTTAGTTTGTGCCCTTTCTATTTGCACCCATCTTTTCCCTTGTCTATTCCTGGCCCATTCCACCACCCGTGAAAGGACAGCCGCCCGGTAATATTTTCTGATGTGGGGCACCGCCAGACCCCCGTGTTGCTTGTCTTGCTTTAGAATTAAGAGGGAGATGCAATGTTTTTTTGTTTTTCCACACATAGTTCATAAGTAGTGAGTTTAAAATTCTGAGATATTGTTGAGGTAGAGCTATTGGAATCAATTGGAATTTATAAAGTATTTTGGGTACTAATATCTTCAGCATATTTATACGTCCTATCCAAGAGATAGGTTTGTTTATTGTTTTTGTTATATCGTTTTTGATCTCATGTAACAGAGGTATGTACAGTGCCTGCCGCGAGAATGTGTTTATAGCACGACAGCATCGCGCTGAATCTCGGCGACAGGCTGCCGACATCTCGCACTCGCTGGAATAGTAAAAGCACATTCCAGCGAGTGCGTCATAGAAGCGACGGGGATCCGACGCGGATTCCTGCCAATTCTACACGTGGGCGGAGTTTGTTATGAATCCTGAGAAGGAAGTCCCCGCCGGATTTTAAATAAAAATCCGGCATGGGTTCCCCCCTCAGGAGCATAACGGGCCCTTAGGTCTGGTATGGGTTGTAAGGAGACCCCCCTACGCCGAAAAAACGGCGTGGGGGTCCCCCCACAATCCATACCAGACCCGTATCCAAAGCACGCCGGCCGGTCAGGAGGGGAGTGGGGGGGCGAGCGAGCGCCCCCCCTCCTGAGCCGTACCGGGCAGCATGCCCTCAACATGGGGGGGTCAGGTGCTCTGGGGCAGGGGGCGCACTGCAGCCCCCCACCCCAGAGCACCCTGTCCCCATGTTGATGAGGACAGGGCCCCTTCCCGACAACCCTGGCCGTTGGTTGTCGGGGTATGCGGGCGGGAGGCTTATCGGAATCTGGAAGTCCCCTTTAATAAAGGGGCCCCCAGATACCGGCCCCCCACCCTAAGTGAATGAGTATGGGGTACATTGTACCCCTACCCATTCACCTGCAAGAAAAGTGTAAACACAAATAAACCACACAGTCTATTGAAATATTTTATTAGTTGGCCGCCGGGGGGGGGTGTGTATGATCGCTTTTATAAAAGCGCCCCCCTCCGGCGGGCTTCTGCGGGGGGGGTGGGTGCCGCTGTTCTTCACCGCCGTCTGGTTCTCTTCCGCCGCCGGGGGGGGCGCTTTGATAAAAGCGCCCACCACCCGGCGGGCTTCCTTCAACATCTTCGGCGGCGGGGGGGTCTTCTCCCACTCTCCGGGGGTCTTCTCCGCTCTCCGGGGGTCTTCTCCGCTCTCCGGGGGTCTTCTTCTTCAGGACTCGCCGCCGCTATCTTCGTGTGTTAGCTCAATTACTGGCGGCGGCGAGTCCCCTCTTCTTGGACGTCGTCGTCTTCTTCTCCAGATGTTGACGCGACGCTTCCTTCCGCTGTTATGGCTGGCGTGCGGCTCACAGCGAGTTATATAGGCCTGTCTTGTGACGTCGCAGTCCCATCATGCTCCGGTAGGTAGCACGTGGTACCTACCGGGGCATGATGGGACTGCGACGTCACAAGACAGGCCTATATAACTCGCTGCGAGCCGCGCGCCAGCCATAACAGCGGAAGGAAGCGTCGCGTCAACATCTGGAGAAGAAGAAGAAGACGACGTCACAGAAGAGGGGACTCGCCGCCGCCAGTAATTGAGCTAACACACGAAGATAGCGGCGGCGAGTCCTGAAGAAGAAGAAGACCCCCGGAGAGCCGGAGAAGACCCCCGGAGAGCCGGAGAAGACCCCCGGAGAGTGGGAGAAGACCCCGGAGAGTGGGAGAAGACCCCGGAGAGTGGGAGAAGACCCCCCCGCCGCCGAAGATGTCGAAGGAAGCCCGCCGGGTGGTGGGCGCTTTTATCAAAGCGCCCCCCCGGCGGCGGAAGAGAACCAGACGGCGGTGAAGAACAGCGGCACCCACCCCCCCCCCGCAGAAGCCTGCCGGAGGGGGGCGCTTTTATAAAAGCGATCATACACACCCCCCCCCCCCCGGCGGCCAACTAATAAAATATTTCAATACACTGTGTGGTTTATTTGTGTTTACACTTTTCTTGCAGGTGAATGGGTAGGGGTACAATGTACCCCATACTCATTCACTTAGGGTGGGGGGCCGGTATCTGGGGGCCCCCTTATTAAAGGGGACTTCCAGATTCCGATAAGCCGTTTTTTCGGCGTAGGAGGGTCTCCTTACAACCCATACCAGACCCAAGGGCCCGTTATGCTCCTGAGGGGGGAACCCATGCCGGATTTTTATTTAAAATCCGGCGGGGACTTCCTTCTCAGGATTCATAACAAACTCCACCCACGTGTAGAATTGGCGGGAATCCGCATCGGATCCCCGTCGCTTCTATGACGGCTTTGTTTCCATCGCGGCAAGCCAGCTCGGCGCTGGCTCCCGCGATGGGGCTCGCAAGTGCTCAATCTCGCCGAGAAAGGGAGCGAGATTGACACAATATCGCGGTCAACCACTAATTTATTTTATAGATCTTCTTAACTGAATTGGCTAGTTTTATACCAAGGTACTTTAGTTATTTTCTCCAGGGGAAGGCACATATCCCTTTCACAAGCCTCATTTCTGTTTTATTAAGATTTATGTTTAATATTTCAGAATTTGTTATATTAATCTTAAAGCGGATGGTTCACCTTAAATAAATATTAAAAGCCAGCAGCAACAAATACTGCAGCTGCTGACTTTTAATATTAGGACACTTACCTGTCCTGGAGTCCAGCGGCGTCCGCAGCAGAGGATGAGCGATCGCTCATCACCCTGCTGCTCCCCCCTCCATCCACGGCGAGGGAACCAGGAAGTGAAGCGCTCCGGCTTCACTGCCCGGTTCCCTACGGCGCATGCGCGAGTCGCGCTGCGCCCGGCGATTGGCTCCCGCTGTGTGCTGGGAGCTGAGAGTTCCCAGCACACAACGGGAAAAGCCCGTCTTTTGCCCGAGACTGCGGGCCGGAAGTGGGTGCGGATACCTGTCTTTAGACAGGTATCTGCACCCCCCTCCCCCCTGAAAGGTGTCAAATGTGACGCCGGAGGGGGGGAGGGTTCCGATCAGCGGATCTTCACTTTAGGGTGGAGATCCGCTTTAAAGTTTGATATGGCGCCATATAGTTGTAATGTCTTAATTAGCTTAGGAATGGAGTTCAGGGGATTGGCAAGATAAAATATAATATCGTCTGCAAAAGCTGACAATTTATGCTCTTCCTCTTTCACCTTGACTCCATTGATGTCTGGGTCATTGCGGATCGTGGCTAACAATGGTTCTAAGGACAGGATAAAGAGGAGGGGGGAGGGGGGAGAGGGGACATCCCTGTCGTGTCCCATTCTTCATTTCAAAGGCATCTGATAGCGTGCCATTAATTTTGATTTTAGCCGAAGGGTGATGGTAAAGTGTTTTAATCCATCTAATCAACCTGTTCCCTATGCCCATCGTTTCGAGGGTTTGCATCATGAGTCCCCAGTGTACCCTGTTGAATGCTTTTTCAGCATCCACAGACAGGAATAGACCTGGGGACTCATTTTGCCTTATCTTCTGGAGTAATAGGAGTGCTCTTATTCAATTGTCTTTACCCTCTCTATCAGGGACAAACCAAGAGGTGCATGACCCCTTTCAATCGCTCAGCTAAAATGTTTGCAAAACTTAATGTCTGTATTCAGTAACAAGATTGGTCTGTATCCTAAACAGAGTGAGCTGTCCTTCCCTTCTTTTAGGATAATTGCTATTGAGGCGGCGAGGGCTTCCTTACTTGTTTCATACTCTGATCCCAAACCATTGAAATATTTACATAGTTTTGGTACCAGAGTATTGCTAAATTTCTTCTAATAGAATATTGTAAACCCATTTGGGCCTGGGCTTTTCCCGACTGCTGTATTTTTTAAAGCATTTTTAATTTCTTCTTCAGTTATGGGCCTATCCATGTTTGATCTTTCAATATCTTCTATCTTCGGTAGTCCTGCCTTCTCTAAGAAGTCTCAGGTTTTAGCCTCTTTTTCATCTACTTGCCACCCTTTCTGATTAATCCTATACAACTCCTCGTAATAATTCTTAAAAGTTTCTGCAATATCCTTAGTGGAATAAACCAGATCCCCATTTTTCCTTTTAATTTTCTCAATATAATTCCTGGTTTTCTTTTTGTGGGTCATTTTAGCAAATAGGTTAAGGCAAGTATCTTTTAGTCCCTGTTTTTTATGTTTTTGTTCCAGATTAGTTATTTCTTTGACCAGGATGTCAAACTTCCTATTTCTCTCTTGTTTTTTTCCTAGCGCCCTCGGATATTAATATTCCCCTGATATACGCTTTATGCGTCTCCCAGAGAGTAGCACTTGAAATTTCTTCAGTGTCATCAACTAGGAAAAAGTGTTTAAGTTCCTCTTCCATCCTTCCAGCCCCTCCTTCATCTCGTATCAAATTTTCATTTAAGTGCCACGCCGCGTGTTGATACCTGGATTTTCATAGTTATTGGTGCATGGTCCGATATAGTCATAATTTCAATATCTGTTTCAATGACCTTGTCCAATAACCTATGATCCACTAAAATGTAGTCTATCCTGGAGTATGTTCCATGTGGAGGGGAGAAAAACGTGTAGTCTTGTGCGTTTGGGTGAAATGCCCGCCAGACATCTACCAGCGGACATTCATGGATCTTTCTTTTTAATTTTTGTAACTGCACGTTAATTGTCTCCTTCACTCGGGACGTACCGTATTCTCTCGGGTTCATGCATAAATTAAGGTCTCCCGTCAAGATCGTGTAACCCTCCGCAAAAAAAATTTTTTTTCCAAGGATTCTATTAATATATTTGATTGAATTTATGTTGGGGGCATAGACATTTGCTAAGGTACAAACAGTATTCCCTAATTTTCCTTTGAGAAATAAAAATCTTCCTTCTGGATCTGTCAACCTCGCCTCAAGGGCAAACCCTATCACTCCCGCAAAACCTATTGCCAACGCCCCTTGCATGTTTGGAAATAAGAGTCCCCGTAGTACCATGTTGGGAATGTGGGTGAGTACAGTTTGACATTGAATCTTAGGGTTAAGTGAGACCCTTGTAGGAAAATAACGTCCGCATTGTAATGTTTAATTCCTTCTAGGACCTTATATCTTTTCCCTGCAGAGTTTAAACCTTTAACATTATATGACAGGAACTTTAATTCTGCCATATCTTCCTTCTTAGCTATTATCCTTTGTTTTCTTATAGAGAGCTTGGGAGCCACCTTCCCTTCCCCAACACATATTGGAAACATAAAGAGCCCCCTCCCTTTCCTAACCCCCCTCACCCACCCCTCCCAACCCCTCCCCCCCTCCCTAGGCCTAGTCATGACCTCTGAACCGTGGAGATCCTCCTTTCCCATTATCCACCGGATCTCTTGTTTTGAGGTGCGACTTCCCCGCGTCACACTCTCCTGTGACCCGCAGGGTTCGGGTACTGATCCAGAAACGAACAGGACCACAAACCCGTCTTCTATTCCGGTTCTCTTGATCTTCTAGACCATATCGTAGCAGCCTCTGGTTATGTTTAATTATGAGATATTGATCTTTTAAATGGCTTAATTCTGATTCCTGCTTTTCCAATCTTGTCTCCGTCTCTTCTACACGAGATAGAAGGTGGCTCAAGTCAGTTCTTAATGTGCCAATTTCATCCTTTATCGCATTTTCCAATCTCCTTGGCATCCCGTCCAATTCGCCCTTTGTTGGTATATGTGTGCCGGTTCTTGACTCATCAATTTGGCTTAAATCCTGATCCCCCTCTGTTGATGTGTCCGTAGTTGGGGGGGATCATTCCCCAAGCTCCCTTTTTGGTTGTCCCCGTTTTTTTTGCGTTGCCAGGGCTTTTGGTGCCCCCATCCTGAGTCATATATTGTCTTATCGTGCCATTTGTGGGGTTATCTTTAGAGATTTTCGGGGGGGAACCCCCTTCTTATCTTACTCATGTTATATTTTTTCCTCACTCAAATTCGCTTACCCCGTTTTAAATATATTCAGTCTTTTTCCTGGGGTTTGTTTCTATCTGCTGGTTTTTATATCCTTTGATCACTCGCTGAGTACTTTTAATACTACCACAGGGGGTAAGGCTAACTAGATGGTCTCTTTCACTTACTGACCTACAATGGCCAGTTTTAAGCTGAGTATATTTGACTTTTTATTTTTCCTTCAAATAAATATTTTTTTATTTTATTTTTAACCAGGAAAATAGCGGGCAAGGTTACACCCAGGCCTGAGCTGCTTCCTTGGGGTTTGCCCTAGGCCCTTTGGGGATATCCAAATGGGTGCTCCTACACCAAGGACTATGTAATAGGGCCCTAATGTCTTCCCTCTCCAGGACCTCCCATCCGTGCAATAGGGGACACTACCACTGCTCAACCGAACATCACAAGACACACAAACAGCTCCCCCATAGGGTGCATAAGCACTACCGTTTGCATCAACAGGCGCTGGGTCAGAGCGGCCCCAAGACTCTGCCCACTGCAACTAAGTGGATATAGGCGCTGTTGGCGTCCAAGTATGATGGAATACTGGCTAGTATCGTGGGAGGTGCGACACAGCACAGCTTTCTCCCTCTTTCAACTACCTCTCCTATATCCACCCAGCCATCCCCGTTATACCAATGGCCAAAAACAATCCGGTAACGGTATTTCTACGAACCTTCCAGGACGGCACACTTGAGAGATGAGGGCTCCTCCCCACAGGAAACACAATCAATTGACAGCTTGTTATAAGTCCCCACCCTTCCCCTTGATCCCCAGTATGTAATAAAGTAATCCTGAACTGGTTCACAAAGGACATCGTTCCACATAGGTACTTACCACCTAGCGCTTAGCTTATCTTTCCCTCCACATAGGGCGGAAAGTAGGCCTGCCGTCCTGGAAGGTTCGTAGAAATACTGTTGCCGGTAAGTCTAACGTAGGTTTTCTCCTATCACCTTCCAGGACGGCACATTTGAGAAGATAATAAAGAAACCAGCAGGCTCTTCTTTAGGGTGGGACCATTGCCTGCAAGGCCTTTCTGCTAAATGTCAGATTCTGACTTGAATTTTTTATTTTATTTTTTAACCTCCACTCCCTAGTGTGTGATGAAGGTATTCTAGCTGGATCATGTAACTGACCTGCAGGTCTGCTCCACCTATGCCCCTACCTTCTCTTCAGATACAGGGTCTAGGTGGCATGGGCTCTTAAAGATAAAATCTGAGAGCCTGTGAATTTTTTTAAGATAGAAAGATTGACTGTGCCAACATTCTAGCAATCGTGGTCAATGTCTGCAACTGCTGCATAGGACCACCAAAAAGATTAATCAGAGATTTGTTCTGTGAAACAAGGAGCTACTTTGGACAACAAAGAACATCTGGTTTTAAACCACTAGTCTGTCAGAATAGTTTAGAAAAAAGGCCTCCTGACGGACAATCCTTGTGGATCCCCTTTTTGTTTGCCATGGCCATGGTGAAAAGGAAAGGAACCCACTTAAGGATAATAGATTAAGGGAAGCTGATCCCCTGGGCTCAAAGAACTGGACAGGTATGTAACCAAGCAGGGAGTTGTGTGCTCCTGCACCTTCAAGGAGAGGCTCCCCTTCAGTCCACCTGCCCCCATCCATTCATCAGAATGCATGTGCCTCCATTGCAGGACACTCATTGTTCAGTGCCAGGACCACAGATCACAGGGTGCCTTGGCACGGCTCTGCGGCTCACGCATGCGCCTGCATACAAAATCCCTGATCTCCAACGTACACCGTTAGACAGGTCAACCGGCTGCTCTGCAAGCTGGTCGGCAAGTAGGCCCGGTCTCCCCCTGAGCATTCCCCAGGCTCGGTTATGTAATCAGGCATACCAAACTTCTGGTTTTCTTCCCATCTGAATGCTGACATGTGAAAGTGTTCTATATCCGCAGGCTCCCTATAACCCTGCAGGTAGATGCATTAACACTACGCAGAAAGGAGCCTAGTAAGAGCTGAGAGTAACTATTGCATTTATCGGCGTATAACACGCACCCCAACTTTAATAGGAAAGTTTCCGGGGAAAAAAAATTCCACAGCCCCCTGCGTATAGCACGCAGGCACAGTTTACCCTCCACTTTCAGGGTAAGAAGTGAGTGTTATGCGCCAATAAATATAACATTTAATAAATATCCGGTGATTGAGACCACAATGCACTCCAAGCACCAATGAGTACCTCTTGGTACCAAAAAGTGTTATGTTAAGCAGATCCCTACTACAGGGAATTAATTCTATAGGAGTAAAAGACGAATATTGGTTAATCACATCCAGTTCGTCCAAGGGGGTGACATTAAGGATACATACCGAGCTGTGAACCTATCGGATTGGATGAACCAGTCAGATAAGCTCTGATGCTGCATCTTCAAGCAAACCACTCCTATGAGCATAAACCCTTAGTTCCTACTAAAAAATCATGATAGGCGATTTTATGACCTTCCGATGTCCTATAACCCTACTGGGTTCAGGTATAGGTTATGTCTCTGGCATGTCCCCTGAATGTAAAGGACTGAATCTTTCGCAGTCGGACATCCTTTTCCTTCCGTGTGCATGGAAAATAAAGTCCGAAATAAAAGTGACAAATATTTACAGTAAATTAATATCACAGATATACAGGTCATAAATCTTGTATTTTGAAGGGTAGCAAGCTCAAGCTTTATATGGGATACAAAACAGGAAGACACACCCAGCCTTCACTGTTGCATTTTCTGATATACAGTCACCTGTAAGAGAAGACACAAACCAAACTTAAAATTGTGTATTTCTAATATGTAATAAGATACCATATAACCTAAGCAAAGAGAAAGGACACAAAACTTCAAATGTGTGCTTCTGATGTTTAATATGTTAAGGTCATATCTCCAACAGAAAGGACACTAGCAATATGGAGTTTTTCTGAGCGATACAACACAGAAGACACAGACCCCTTCCACTGCTGTGTTTTTCTGATGTATAGCAAACTAAGGTAATATATTCAAGACAGGAGGACAAGAACAACTTTGGTGTTGTGTATTCCTGATACCGAACGCAGTACGGTCATATAACCAACAGAAATGCTACGAACACCTATTGTGCATTTCTGATGATCACGCAAATGCAGTCGCATAACCAGTATGACAACAGAAAAGACACGTGCGACTTCAGATGTGTATTGCTGGTGCTAGACTACTTGCAGTCATAACCACCAGAGAGTGGCGCTAACACACTTCTGATGAACATCAGGGTATAGGACAAAAGACAGAAATGTTACCAATAATTCAACATTGTGCATTTCTGATTAGCAACACCACACAGTCATATAACCGGCAGAAATGTCAATCGCAAAAACTCAATGCTGTGTGTTTCTGAATAGCAACAGTATACAGTCACTGAACCCACAGAAGCATCACTCCCAGTAATACAATGTTGTGCCTTTTTTGATTAGCAAACTTGTACAGTTACAGTATATGACCAACATAAATGTTGCCGACAACTCAATGCGTTTCTTAATAGCAAACTTGAAGTGTCATCTAATCAACAGAAATGTCACTAGCAAAAAGAAAACTCAATGCAGTGCGTTTCTGAATAGCAACAGTGTACAGTCACGTAACCCTGGGCTCGACAAATCCCGGTCGCCAGGTCGCCATGGCGACTAGAAATAGTGTCCTGGCGACTTGGCTTGGGAGGTGGGCAATTTTTTTTTTGCAAGCTGGCGCCATCTGGTGGTGAGCCGTTGGTATTACAAGTTAAGCATTACAAGTTAAACAGCAATTCTAATGTAATTTTTCACTATTTTCACTGCCATCTCCTTCCCTCTAATTAGAACCCCCAAACATTATATATATTTTTTATCCTAACACCCTAGAGAATAAAATGGCGATCGTTGCAATACTTTGTCACACCGTATTTGCGCAGCGGTCTTACAAGCACACTTTTTTTAATTAAAAAATAAGACAACAGTAAAGTTATCCCCATTTTTTTTTATATTAAGAAAGAGAATGTTATGCCGAGTAAATTCATACCCAAGATGTCACGCTTCAAAATTGCGTCCGCTTGTGGAATGCCGACAAACTTTTACCCTTTAAAATCTTCATAGGCGACGTTTAAAAAAAATCTACAGGTTGCGTGTTTTGAGTTACAGAGGAGGTCTAGGGCTAGAATTATTGCTCTCGCTCTACCAATCCCGGCAATACCTCACATGTGTGGTTTGAACACCGTTTACATATGCGGGCGCTGCGCACGTATGTGTTCGCTTCTGCGCGCAAACTCGTCGGGACGGGGTGCGTTTTCTGGCTCCTAACTTTTTTAGCTGGCTCCTAGATTCCAAACAAATTTGTCAAACCCCGACGTAACCAACATAAATATCACTGCCAATAATACAATGTTGTGCGTTTTGATTAGCAAACTTGTACAGTCATATAACCAGCAGAAATGTCGCCCTGAGTAACTCAATGTCATGCGTTTCTGATAAGCAATACTGTACAGTCATGTACCTGACAGAAATTTCACCAACCGTAATCACCAACCGTAATTCAATGTTGTGTGTTTCTGAATAGCAACCTTGTAGAGTCGCATAACCCACAGAAATGTCACTACCAATAATACAATGTTGTGCATTTCTGATTAGCAACCTTGTAGAGTCATATGACCAACAGAAATGTCGCTGACAATTCAATGCTGCGCAATTCTGATTAGCAATAGTGTACGGTTATATAATAGACGTGTCACCAACAATTCAATGTTATGTGTTTGATAAGCAACAGTGTACCATCACATAATCAATATTATGCATTTCTAGTGAGCGATAAGATAGTTATATAACAGAAAAGACACAAGACAAACCTCCAATAGTGTGCATTTCTGATGTGTGGTCAGACCAACAATCTATCCTAGGCATAGCCTGAACTCCAGATACTAATTCTTCTCCCACCAATGAAGGAACATGGTAATTCCAAATAATGGAAGTCTGAGGTGTGTGACTATAACACAGTAGTGGTAGATGCTATTGTACTACTGCATAGGTCTGAGTAGGTGTAGCTGGTCCACACACAGGTGGAAGCGAGTCCAAGCCTTTAGGCCGGGTTCATACCTATGCGAATTGAGTGCGGCTTAAACCGCATCCAATACGCAGAACATTTCTAAATACATTGTTTTCAATGAGGCTGGTTCACATATGTGCGATGCATTCGCACTGCGCATTGCAGAAAAAACGTGTGCGGATTTTATGCCTTGTGGTGCGGCTCAGGTGCGAATTCAGTCCCATTATCTTCTATGGGTACGCAGCTGATTCGCAGATGTGTTCAGTTCTCTTCAGGAATTTCTCTCATTCAGCTCAATAAATTTCTCCCCCACTCTCCTCTCACTCGGAACTTCTCCCAGGTCTCCAAATCCGCAGCTAAAACGCAATGGATCTGCTGAACACTTCCATTATCTATCTGCAGAGATTACAAAGCTGAAATTCTCACCGCAAAAGTGTGAACCCAGCCTTAAGGTCTTAACGAGCACAGACCCAGAGATCAATTAAGGGCCCTTTCACACGTCCGCCTCCGCTCGTCCGTTTTTGGTTCCCTATGGGATCGCATCCGCTAACGTCCGCAAAGATCCGCGTCCGTCTGGATCCGGTTTTTCGGACGGAAGAAAACCCTATTTTTCTTCCGTCCGGCGGAACGGATCGGATGAATACAGACAAGCGGTCACAGTGTGCGTGGACCGCCCTGTCCGCCGACAGCTGAGCGGGGATCCCTGCTTAGCCAACGGACACACACGGAGCAGACCGAAAAACGGTCCGCTCTGTGTGAAAAGGACCCTTAGTCTCTCAGGGAGAGGTGATCACAATCTTAGCCTGGAGGTAATCAGACACCTGTAGGGCTTTACACTAAATACAGGCTAGTTTACCTAGCTTAAACAGAGAGGTTTGCACCAGGAAACCCTCAATTAATGGTTGCAGGCTAGCATTTTATGCTTCTTATATGGCCCTAAGGTGGTTTGTAGCCCAAGCCACAAGGGGTTTTGATTAACTCTTACACACTGAAAGATATAGCAGCAGTGAAAGGAGAAAAAGATAGGTTGGAACTTGGGGAGATGTTGCACCTAATAAGCAACCCCCTCAAGGATAATATGTTCACTAGGGTGCCCCACCCTATGGGTAAAAGTTTAGGAGGCAGGCTTTGAGACTCTAAAAACATCTAAAAAGCATCATCATAAGCTACCTGCCAGATTCATAGCAGCTGGCTCTGATCCTTTAGGGATTGATGGAGTAGAAAACACCACGCATTGAGCCTTGCTCAGCCCCCTATATGAAGTTATTCTAGGGGCTTCTGTAATCTCATCAGTGGCCTATATTGCCTGCAGGAGTCCCTCCAGACCCTCTAGGGTGAAGGGGCGTCCCCTTAACCATGCATCCCCCCTTGAATCTGGTTTAACAGGTCTAGATTCAACTCCCCCTCTGAGCTGTGTTCTGCCTGGCTTTCCATATCCTCCCTGTCATTCTTTGCTTCCTCTACCTGGGCTAGAGGGAGTAATTGTGAAGGTGGGGGAAGGGCACTAGATCCCATTCAGAAGAGACTTTCCAGGGAGGATGTGCCTTCTCTAGGGATAAGCTCCTCTATGTCAGACCTTGGGTTACTGACTGCCTGGTGGCTTCATGGAAAGTTTTGACTGTTGCCGGCCTTTCCGTCTGCATAGATGAGAGATCTTATCATTTCAGCAGCTCCTTTCCCTGCTAAATTATTAATGCATTTTTAGCAAAATGGTTTTGAGTGGGAGTTTATCCTTATTGTAGCCACATTTTTATTTTTAGAGGAGCTATGCCCTGTAGCGGCAGGATGCTGTTTATCTGGGGCCTCCTGGGTTCCGCTGGGGGGATTCTGTAAGACAAGAGATATAACACATATGCATACCATTACTCTGTCTTCCCCTAAGACTGCAGGTTTGTAATTGGGGGGGGGGGGGGTAAGGTGAGAAGTGAAATCCAGTTCCTGTTCTGGCTGGCCCCGGGACCTCAGACCCCTGAAAGCCAGGACCTCTCATTCCCCTTTCCTCCTTTTCCAAGGGGGGTTTTGTACTCACCAGTCCCGACTTGGATCTGCCTGCAGTTGCATTTGCCTTCCCTTCCCCTTGTTCCATGAGGAGGTTGGCTGTGTCCTGGGCTGCTGGTACCGCTGGAGGGGCTGGTATAGCAAGCCGACCACTTCCACCACCACTCTCCACGCTGTCTCCCAGCGTCCAAACCCTTCCCGGTTGCACCGTGTCTGTGGCCCCACTCACTTCCTGTGATGCGGTTCCTCTTTCTCTGTTCAGAAAGAGGCTTGGAGCTCAGTGCTTCCTCCTACGAAAAACCAGGAAGTGAAGAGAGCAGCTTAATGGCGGTGTTTTTGCATGACAGCGATGGCTCGTCCTTCCTGCGGCTCAGAGCGCTGATGCACGCCTGGGGCGAACTGTGAGATGGACAAAGCCTACAGGTTAGTTCAACCCTCCCCGGCCTCCCTAAAACCTGCCTCAACAGGGGTACCATTCGCCCCTTCCCCGGTCTTTAGGTCTTTCAAATAAAACAAACATGTTGCTGTGTTTGGGAGAAACACAATCAATACTGGGGATCAAGGGTAAGGGTGGGGACTTATAAACAAGCTGTCAATTGATTGTGTTTCCTGTGGGGGGGGGGAGCCCTCATCTCTCAAGTGTGCCATCCTGGAAGGTGATAGGAGAAAAAAAAAAGAGAAAAGTACATTCGGTAGCACCCGTGGAAACACCTGAAAACACAATGTATCCCAGGAAGTTCAATCCAACAGTCAGGAGGATTTTGAATGTAGGTTCACAAATTGGCTTTATGGTACCATAGTTTGGCGATGCATATATTATATATATATATATATATACACACACATACATATACACACACACCTCTTTTTCCCTTTCCTTCCCTTATCTGGTGCCGCAGCGTAATCGAGTGCGATACAGTAGATTACACAATGAAATCCACCCAGGTGTTGTTAGGGCCCACCGTTTACATTAGTATGCTCTAGGTCCAAATGGCAACAGGATTCAACTTCCTGTGGTTATATGAGCATAAATGCTGTTAGCATAGATGAATGGAGGAGTTTAATGTGTTTTTAAGGGATTAGGTCATTGGGAGTGCACCACTACGCTGCTCACCTCTTCTCTTCCCTTTATCTGCTCAACCACATTAAACCCAATGCCACGTATAATCAATTTCCTGAGCAATGGTGTATTCAATGGGGTCTGTGGAATCACAGTATATCATAGAGAGTCTATTCAAGTTCGTTAAAGAAAAAAGTGTTTCCTAAAGCGGATTGCAACATGCAAATATTTCTCCAATGATTATAATCAAACACAGTTCCATTCAATGCCACTCTGTATCATGCGTCTTTAGCTAGGAGATTGTATGGAAGAGACGCTTACCAAACCCCCTACCTCCGTAACCTCCGCTCAAGTAGATGCTTTTGGGAGATGCTGCTTCAGTAATGCGGCAGTGATAAAGTATAAATATGACCTGTGCTGTGCGGGGGGGTTCAGGGAAGGCACCGGGATCCGTGGTGGGGGGGAGGACAAGAGCCGCCACCGAAGCCGCCGCATTACCTCTTAGGCCATCAGTCAGCTCGGTGGGTCGGTCGGCTCAGTTGGAAGCGGGGGGGGGGGGGGAGAGACCTCCGTGTTGAAGGACCGATACTGTACATGGGGGTCGGTCAGCAGCTCCGCAGCCTCTCACTCTGCATTGTCGCTGCTACCGCACCCTGGATCTTCCGGCGTCCTCCTTCCTAGGTCACCTGGGTCAGTCCGTGGCACGGTCCAGCCCCTCCCTTGGCGTGCCGCATGTCATCCCCCAATAGAAGCCTTTTCTAATATTTTTTTTTCAGAAGCAAATGTGCCAATCTTTCACTTACCTAGTCCATTAGTTTAGTCTGATGCCGCGTACACATGACCGTTTTTAATGTCATGGAAAAAAAACGTTTTTTTTACACGATTGTTGTCGAGCCTGCCTTGCATACACGCGATCGTGAAAAAAAATCCTTGCGCAAAGCGCGGTGACGTACAACGGCACTATAAAGGTTAAGTTCCATTAGGATGGCACCACCCTTTGGGCTGCTTTTGCGGATTTAGTGTTACTGCACGTTAGTAAAAGTTTGGTGAGAGACGATTCGCGCTTTTCAGTCTTCGTGCTTTTCAGTCTGTTACAGCGTGACAAATGTGCCATCGCCATTACGAACGCTAGTTTTCCCAGAATGAGCGTTTGTGTCTCAAACTTGCTTCTGAGAATGCGCTTTTTTTCCCTGTCATTAAAGAGTACACATGACCATTTTTCAAAAAAGAGCATGTTCTACATTTTTAATGCCCATTTTTCACGTCGTGATAAATGCTCTGTAGCCTACAGACGACAGTTTTTAACGACCAATTAATTTATTTTTATTTTTCACGTCATGAAAAAGGGAAGATCAATATAGCCCTATAAGAGCAGTCAACTCTGAAATGTGTCATTCCCTTTGGGCAAATAGGATTTGGGATCGCTCACCACACTGGGGGAGGACACCTTTAAAAAAAAAAACTTCTGCAATCTTAAAACCTTGACCATTGTGATCCCCAGAGTAATAGCCATAAACCAAGTTCATCACAAGTAGAGCATATATGCCAATCACTCAACTGAGGAAAATATTCTAAAATCGTATAAAAAAAAAAGGGATTTTTAAATACAGCTTACCTGTAAAATCCTTTTCTTGGAGTACATCACGGGACACAGAGCGGCATATTCATTACTATGTGGGTTATATGGAGTACCTTCAGGTGTGGACACTGGCAATCTTCAAACAGGAAGTCCCCTCCCTATATAACCCCCTCCCCTAGAGGGAGTCCCTCAGTTTTGTAGCAAGCAGTATGCCTCCCAAAATGGTCACCCAAAAGAGGGGTGGGAGCTCTGTGTCCCGTGATGTACTCCAAGAAAAGGATTTTACAGGTAAGCTGTATTTAAAAATCCCTTTTTCTTTCTCGTACATCACGGGACACAGAGCGGCATATTCATTACTATGTGGGATGTCTGAAAGCAATGCTTTAATGAGGGGAGGGAGACATCTTCCAAAGAAGGATTCAATTTTAGAGCTAAACTCAAATCATAATAATATTTCCAAATTAGTCAAGAAAGAAGAATCTTTTTCTTTTTTTTTTTTTTATATATAACCAAGGGTGTTTCTGATCCCGAGGATTTCAAACTGCAGCCTGTAGTACTGCCTGACCAAAGGCAGTATCCGCATTTCTTCTCACGTCTAGTTGATAAAACCTTGTAAACGTGTGGACTGATGACCACGTTGCCGCCTTGCATATCTGAGCCATAGAGATCTGATGGTGTGCTGCCCAAGAGGCGCCCATGGCCCTGGTAGAATGGGCCTTTACCGACAACGGAGGGGGCAACCTCTTCAATCCGTAGGCTTGAATGATTAATTGTCTAATCCATCTCGAGATGGTGGATTTTGCAGCTGCCTGCCCCTTCTTGGGGCCATCTGGTAGAACGAATAACACCTCTGTTTTCCGGATCTTTTCCGTAGCTTTAAGATAGGCCTTCATGGCCCGGACAATATCCAAGGTATGCAGCAACCCTTCTTTTCTAGATGTAGGTTTTGGAAAGAAGGATGGAAGTACCAAATCCTGGTTTAAGTGAAATTTGGATATAACCTTTGGTAGAAAGGAAGGATGGGGCCGGAGAACTGCCCTGTCCTTATGCAGAACAAGATATGGTTCCTTACACGATAAGGCTGCTAATTCTGACACTCTCCTGGCCGAAACTATGGCGACCAAGAAAACCAATTTTCTTGTCAGTAAGAGTAAAGGAATCTCAGCCAAAGGCTCAAAAGGCTGTTTCTGTAGAGTGGACAGGACAAGATTTAGGTCCCAAGGACAAACTGGTGACTTGACAGGAGGATTAATACGCAAGACCCCCTGTAAGAAGGTCTTTACCAGCGAGTGGGTGGCCAGCGGCCTCTGAAACCACACTGACAGAGCTGAGATCTGTCCTTTGATTGTGCTTAGTGCCAGGCCTTTATCCACTCCTAGCTGGAGAAAACTTAACACCCTATCAATAGTATATTTGCGGCAATTCCATCTTTTGGATTCACACCAGCCTATATAGTTCCTCCACACCCTGTAATAAATTACCCTGGAGACCGGCTTTCTAGCCTTAATCAGGGTAGGGATTACCTGCCTAGACAAACCCCTACCCCTGAGAATCAGGGATTCAGCCTCCAGGCCGTCAAATTTAGACGCTGTAATGTAGGGTGGAGGATCGGGCCTTGTGAGAGTAGGTCTGGTTGTAGAGGAAGAGTCCAAGGGTCTCCCACTGCCATATTCAGGACTAGTGAGTACCAAGCCCTCCGGGGCCAAGCTGGAGCTATTAGAATGACTGGCTTGTGCTCCACTCTGATCTTGCGCAACAGGCGGGGGAGTAACTGTAGTGGAGGGAATGCATATAGAAGTTTGAATTGATGCCAAGGGCAAACCAACGCATCGGTTCCGCAGGCCATAGGATCCCTCGCTCGCGACACGAACCTGTCTAGTTTCTTGTTGAACCTGGATGCCATTATATCTACGTCTGGCGTTCCCCACCTCTGGCAGATTGTCTGAAAGACCTGGGGATGCAGAGACCACTCCCCTGGCAACAGACTCTGGCGACTTAAGAAGTCTGCCTGCAGGTTGTCCACTCCGGGAATGAATATCGCTGAAATGCAGGGTACATGAACCTCTGCCCATTGAAAAATCAAGTTCACTTCCCTTTGAGCGGCCTGGCTCCTGGTTCCCCCTTGGTGGTTTATGTATGCCACCGCCGTGGCATTGTCTGACTGGATTCTCACCGGGAACCCCTTTAATCTGGAGGTCCACGCCAACAGGGCTAGGCGAGCAGCTCTGATTTCCAAGATATTGATGGGGAGCTGCCTCTCTGCTTTCACCCAAGTTCCCTGGCGGGAGAACCCTTCGAAGACCGCCCCCCAGCCTGCCAGGCTGGCGTCTGTGGTAACTACCTTCCAGACAACAGGGCTGAAGGATCTTCCCTTTAGAAGATTCTGAGGGTTCAACCACCAGGCCAGGCTCTGTCGGACCCTTGATGATAGCGTCAAAGGGGACTCTAAGGCATGTGCCCTCTTGCCCCAGGCTGCTAGAATGGCTGCCTGTAGGACGCGAGTGTGGATCTGAGCGTATGGTACTGCCTCGAACGTGGCCACTAGCTTGCCTAGTAATCGCATACACAGGCGAATAGTTGGTCTTTTCTTGTTTATAACCAACTGAACCAACCCCTTGATCGCCTTGATCTTTACAAGGGGCAGGAACACCTTTTGATGTTCTGTGTCTAACCTCATGCCGAGGTATTCCAACTGCTTTGTAGGCTGGAATGCTGACTTTCCCTGGTTTAGGACCCAGCCGAATTCTTCGAGGTACCGAACCGTGAGGTTTACTGCCTTTTGCAGACCCGTCCGTGAGTGATCTATGATTAAAAGGTCGTCCAAGTATGCTAGGACTGTGACTCCTTGGATCCTTAAATTGGCCAGAACTGGGGCTAGGATCTTCGTGAATACCCGGGGGGCCGTGGCCAGCCCGAAAGGGAGCGCCCTGAATTGGAAGTGTCGCTGCCCCACCGCGAAGCGTAAAAACCTTTGATGCGACTGAAAGATTGGTACATGAAGGTAAGCATCTTTTATGTCTATGGAGGCCAGAAAATCGTCTTTCTGAAGCGCGGCGGCTGCTGACCGGATGGATTCCATCCGGAAGGACCGCACCCTTAGATAAGCGTTTAACCTCTTTAGGTCCAAGATTGGCCTGACATCGCCGTTGGGCTTTGGTATGACAAAGAGATTGGAATAGAAACCTAGGCCTTGCTCTTGGGCTGGCACTTCTATAATTACGTCCTGGCAAAGCAGGTGATCCAAAGCTGCCAGCATTGAGGCCTTCCTTGCTGGATCCCTTGGTAGCCTTGATTCTTGAAAATGAGGCGGAGGATATCTTAGAAACTCCAATCTGTAACCTGTGGTTACAGATGCCCGGGCCCAATTGTCGGGGATCTTGGCTTCCCAAACTTCTGAGAAGAGACGAAGCCTTCCCCCCACCCGTGAGAGTGGGGGCGCCCCTTCATAAGGTAGACTTAGGGGCTGTCTTTGACGGCTTGCGATACCACGGCTTCTTACCCCCAGGGGTCTGTCCCTGCGATCTACTGTTAACGTTGGATCGTGCAGGCGGCCGTCGATACTGCCTGGAATTAGAGGGCCCCGAGACAGGAAAAAGCTGCCTTTTAAATGTAGGAGCCCGGAATGTCTTTTTGACCGGTAAAAGGGTACTCTTGCCATTTGAAATAGTCTGAATATATTTATCCAGATCTTCTCCGAAGAGTCGTCCTCCATGGAAGGGAAATCCTGCCAGAAGCTTTTTGCATGGGGGTTCTGCCGCCCAGTTCTTCAACCATAAGAGCCTTCTCATGTGTACCAAACATAGTGATAAACGAGACGCCTGCTGGATGGAATCTTTTATAGCATCTACCGCGAAACACAGAGCTCTGGGAATGTCAGCAAACTCTTCTGCTTGTTGGGTAGGCATGTCCTTTAACATCTCTTTTGTCTGGTCCTTTAATGCCTGACAAACTCCAATTGCAGCTACCGCTGGCTGCACCACTGCTCCTGCCGTAGCAAAGGATGCTTTTAAAAGTGTCTCTAATCTTTTATCAACCGGATCTTTAAACATATGTATGTTTTCCACCGGGCAAGTTAGTGATTTATTCACACATGAGATGGCTGCATCCACTACTGGGAGCCTCCACTTCTTGGAGAATTTTTCCTCCATGGGATAAATGACCGCAAATCTTTTCGGTGGCAGAAAAACCCTGTCCGGCCGTACCCAATCCCGAAAGATCAATTCCTCCAAGAGAGGATGGACCGGAAAAACTGCGTTGCTTAACGGGGCTTTCAAAGAGCCCAGAGAGGATACCGGAGGAACCTGAAGTTCTGGCAATGGCAAACTAAATGCCGAGCGGACCATGTCCGTCAAAGACTGTACCCACAGTCTCTCTGTCTGGGAGTCTGAAAATGGTTCCTCAGAGGTAGACCCCTCCATCCCTGAACCCTCTTGGTTCAGGTCCAGTTGATCCTCCTGTGATTCTAATTCCTCCGGAGAGAGAATCTCAGCATCTGAGGATACACCCCCTGGTGATGGGGATCTAACCCGTTTCTTACCAGGAATAGCTCTGGCGATCAATGCCGCTATTCTCTCTTCTAGCCCCCCTAGGGATACGGCTAGCATCTCCTCTGTGATAAACACAGGGCTGGGCTGATCTGGGCCAGCCTCCGCACCAGATCCCCCTAATGGCTCATCCAAGGCGCTTCTTAAATTAATAAGCTGCGGGGAAAGTATCGGCATATCAGAATCAGAAAGGGACCCCTTTTGTTTTTTGGTCTTTTTTGTCCCCTTTGACCCCGAACCCTTGGAAGCCATAATACAAAATCGAGGGACTCCGCCCACACAACAGACTGTAGTGGCCAGGAGTACAATTTTCAGAGTTTAGGGGAGAATAGATCACTAGTGTCCCCAAAAACTGATGGGCCCGTATGTTGGTCTTTTCTTTTTTTTTTTTTTTTTTTTAAATAATTATATATTATATATTATATATTTGACAACATACAATGACCCTAATTTAAGTTTGCCAGCCTCCAACCTGCTGAAAAATAAGGGGGATTTCTTGGCTTAACAATAAAGGCATTGGAACAAAGTCCACATGTACTACCCCTCTTCCGCCACCGGGAGTCACTGTTCTGCCGCTCTGCGTCCTCTCCTTGAAAAATTCAGCCTCAGACTGAGCCCTGACAAGGCCTGCTGTCTATAACAGCACAAAGGCGCGCCCCTGTATGACGCCGCAGGCCCGCCCCCCCCCGCCCTCCTGTCTGGACGGCGCGAAAAACGTCAATAAGACGTGCGCGCGCGCGTATGCCGGATACAGGAGGAACATGGAGGAGCCGCGCTGCTGGAGATCCAGGCACGCAGAAACAGGCGGCAGATTCAAACCCCCGGCCAGGTAGGACTCTCTCAAGGCCCCTAGGGATCCTTACTAGCCCTAGGAAGAAACAGCAGGTTAGCTAGCAACACATATTTAGACAGGGGGGCCTAGTGATGGGGGGAGAAAGGGTGTCATCCTGTCTCTTTTAGACATAGTGATCACGGTTGCCCATGCAGAGCATACTTAGGCTATCCCCCCTTTTAGGTTACCCCGGGGAGCCTGCTGTCGAACCAAGTCCCGCAGGCTCCCCCTTACCTGCTCCATGCTGCAGGATGTTTGACCAGCAAACTGATCCAATCTTCTCCCATCTCCGTGGGTAGCGTAGTAGACCTTCAGGCCCTGGGGTCCTATGAAGGTACCCACTGTCCTGGACCTATATAGCACCCTGGCAAAACAGGAACTTTATGGTTTTTGCAAACTCCAAGTCCTGGGCCCAGGGTCCAGCCCTCCAAAGAGGAGCATTATAGGCAAAACCCCACGGTTTGGGGCCTGGGTACTGTCCACTTTGGCACTGAGGCTCCTTGGACAGATCCGGTAGCCCGCCCTTAATCCCAAGGATGTGGAGCAAAGCTATTCCGTGACCAACACCTAAGACACTGGCGAAAAAACTGAGGGACTCCCTCTAGGGGAGGGGGTTATATAGGGAGGGGACTTCCTGTTTGAAGATTGCCAGTGTCCACACCTGAAGGTACTCCATATAACCCACATAGTAATGAATATGCCGCTCTGTGTCCCGTGATGTACGAGAAAGAAAATAAACCAACACTAAAAGTACACCACCTCTGGCTTTAACAGCTTTAATTCCCTAAGGAATGGATTAAACCATCAACAGTATTCATCAATCCAACTCCAACTTTCTCTTATGGCAGTTTCCAATACATTTCCTGCTGGCACAGATAATTAAAAATGTTCTTTCTGCAACAGGGAATGTACTGGATATGACCTCAATTATTCACACCTGGAGCCCACTGGAGGAAATCCAAAAGATCTCTGGGAACACCACATTTGTCCTTTTCAATTAATCTCCTGTGCCAACCAAACTGTTTCCAGAGAGTCTTGATTGTATGCCCCACATAAAAAAAAAGACCACAAGGACAAATGAGGCAGTAGACTACAAACTCAAATGGAACAGTTGAAAAAATGTCCTGATTTTAGATGTTTTACCCTTTATCGGGACATGTTAACCATGATTGATGAGTTGGCACGTGAGGCACAATTACACGCTAATCGGTGGTATTAGGATCTTGGTGAAATTGCTGGAAGCCACCTTACTTTTAAACATTTCTGGCCCTACGATATGACACGTATCTACGACATCTTTAGAAAACATTGGCCCATTCTTTTGGAGGACCCATTCCTACAACCCATGTTTACTCCCAAACCCATCATATCATAGGGCCAGAAATATTAAAACGCAAGGTGGCTCCCACCAATATCACCAAGATTCCAGTAGACAATAAGCCCCACACTTTTCTTATACCACCGATTGGCATGCAAGGACAGTGTGGGGTTTATGGTCAACAGGAATCTTGGTGACATTGCTGGGAGCAGGTTTGCCAACCGTCAGAATATTTACAAACAGTTTGTAAAATCCGTAATTTTTGCATCTGTCCATAAATGCCCATTACGAACATACAAACTACACGTCCATAATGGACATTTATGGAGAAATGCAAAAATTGCGGATTTTACAAACAGTTTGTAAATTTACTGAAAGTTGGCAACCCTGCCTGGGAGCCACCTTAATTTTATTATTTATGGCCCTACGATATTATATGATGGGTTTGGGAGTAAGCATGGGTTGTAGGTACAGGTCCTCCAAAAGATGGGTCAAGGTTTTCTCAAGTCATTCTCAATTTTTTAGAAAAACATTGGCCCATTCTTTTGGAGGGCTCGTTTCTGCAACCCACGCTTACTCCCAAACCCATCATAGCCTATCGTAGGGCCAGAAATAAGAAAGGTAAGGTGGCTCCCAGCAATGTTGACAATTAACCCCACACTGTCCTTATACCACTGATCGGCATGTATTCATGCAAGAAGAAATTGTGCCTCAAAAGCCAATTAATAATGGTCAGAAAAATTTCACAGTAAAGGATAAAACATAAAAGCAGGGGATTTTTCAACTGTTCCACGAGTTTGTGGTTTACTGCCTCACTTGTCCTTGTGGGTTTTATGTGATGCGTATGATCAGGACCCTCAGGAAACGGTTTGGCGAGCATAGGAGATTCATTGAAAGGGGTAATGACAAACCAGTTCCCAGACATTTTTAGGATGTTCACCAGAAGTCCACGTCAGGTGTGGACAATTGAGGCTATACCCAGCACGTTCCCTGTTACAGAAAGTTTTAAGCATCTGTGTCAGCAGGAAACGTATTGGATCTTTTCCTTAAATATTTCTGTGGTTTAAATGGAGATAGAAACATACCCTGCTTTAACCACTTAAGACCCGGACCAAAATGCAGGTAAAGGACCTTGCCCCTTTTTGCGATTCGGCACTGCGTCACTGCGTCACTGCGTCACTTTAACTGACAATTGCGCGGTCGTGCGACGTGGCTCCCAAACAAAATTGGCGTCCTTTTTTCCCCACAAATAGAGCTTTCTTTTGGTGTTATTTGATCACCTTTGCGGTTTTTATTTTTTGCGCTATAAACAAAAATAGAGCGACAATTTTAAAAGAAATGCAATATTTTTTACTTTTTGCTATAATAAAAATCCCCCAAAAATATATAAAAAAAAATTTTTTTCCTCAGTTTAGGCCGATACGTATTCTTCTACGTATTTTTGGTAAAAAAAATCGCAATAAGCGTTTATCGGTTGGTTTTCGCAAAATTTATAGCGTTTACAAAATAAGGAATAGTTTTATTGCATTTTTATAAAAAAAATTTTTTTTACTACTAATAGCGGCGATCAGCGATTTTTTTCGTGACTGCGACAATATGGCGGACATTTCGGACAATTTTGACACATTTTTGGGACAATTGTCATTTTCACAGCAAAAAATGCATTTAAATTTGCATTGTTTACTGTGGAAATGACAGTTGCAGTTTGGGAGTTAACCACAGGTGGCGCTGTAGGGGATGTGTGCCTATGTGTTTTGTTTACTACTGTAGGGGGGTGTGGCTGTAGGTGTGACGTCATCGATTGCGTCCCCCTATTACAGGGATGACGCGATCGATGCTACAGCCACAGAGAAGCACGGGGAAGCCGTGTGTACACACGGCTCTCCCCGTTCTTCTGCTCCAGGGACGGATCGCCGCACTGCAGCGGCGATCGGGTCCGCGAATCCCACGGTCCCGGAGCTTCGGACCGGGTCGCGGGCGCACGCCCGCGACCCACGGCTGGGTACTAAAATCAACGTATATATACGTTGATGTGCCCAGCCGTGCCATTCTGCCGACGTAAATGTGCAGTAGGCGGTCCTTAAGTGGTTAAACACCTCATGCTTCCCAGCCAAGTACATGCCCACAGTGTAATTATTCATCCAGTCTCATCAAATGTATTTTTGTTATATCCACCATGCTTAACCATTTTTCATTTATTTTTCTCCCCGGGTATTGCCAGTGTTTTTGTCCCCCTTATAGTAAGTTACTTTAGTGACAAGTTAAGCATAACGAAATTAGTTCTGGTACCTTATAGAAACCTACCATGTGCAGTTCTTTCACTACCATTATTTTCATTTGTTTCCCCATTTTTTTATTATTAAAAAATAAATAAATAAAAAAAACATTTACATTCTTTTATTCCCATGCCTTTCATATTTGTTGTTCATTTCATCCATGTCATTATTGACACCATTTTCTTCCCATTCTCTCATGTTCGATATTATTTAGGTCAAACTCTTGCCATTTTCTCATGTCTGATATCATGCAGGTCATCTGTACATTATTTAATTTTCATTGTCCAAATTACCAGTTTATTATCATTGCCAAATTGACCTGCCAGTATAATACCATAAATTGTGCCATGTTTTGTATTTATCTCTTGTTGTGGGGCTTTGGGTCCCTTTATCAGCATTGCTGGTCCCTCTAGTTCACAAGTGTTATTGCACACTTCTCCCTATATAAACCATGAGCATGCAGTACCACCCCAGGCATTCAGAAGGAGCAGACCGCTCCAAGCACATAGCCTGTTTCTATCCAGTATTTCAGCTACTCGGCCCCCTACTGACGAAAACACGTCTGCCTGAGCATTCCAGGCTGGTTTGACGTGGAGTTCCTACACACCACAGGAACTTTCTTTTACCTCCACGGCTTCCCAGAAAACCTGAACCCAGGGGACCATGCAGAAGTAAGCACTCCGGACCTCCGGCAGACGAGCCAGTTAATGATAACTCTTCCTTTGTCATACTTTTTGTGTTTTTAACCTTTTTTTAATAAACCCCCTGTGATACTGCACTTAGGTGGCACTTTCCCCTTATTTCCTTCTGGTGACAAGAGATTTCCTCACTTTGGATCCATTTCCTCTTGGTTCCTACTTTGCCTATAGGAAAAAGTGAAAGGAAATCTGCCCAATCGGACACAGATGGCGAAACAAAAGCCTGACAGGCTTTTTTGCCTTTAGCTGTACTTTAACTGGTTGCCGACCGCCCGCCGTCATATTACTGCGGGACGGTGGCACTGCTGGGCGAGAGCACGTAGCTCTACGTCCTATCTTTTTCGGCCACTAGGGGGCGCGCGATGTATGAACGGAAGATCAGCGAATCCCCCTAGTGAGTCAACCCCCCCCCCATACAGTTAGAACACACCAGGAACATACTTAACCCCTTCCCCGCCCCCTAGTGTTAACCCCTTCACTGCCAATGGCATTTTATAGTAATCCAATGCATTTTTATAGCATTGATCGCTATAAAAATGCCAATGGTCCCAAAAATGTGTCAAAAGTGTCCGATGTGTCCGCCATAATATCGCAGTACCGGAAAAAAACGCTGATCGCCGCCATTACTAGTAAAAAAAAAATATTAATAAAAATGCCATAAAACTACCCCCTTTTTTGTAAACGCTATAAATTTTGCGCTAACCAATCAAACGCTAATTGCGATTTTTTTTTACGAAAAACATGTAGAAGAATACGTATCGGCCTAATCTGAGGAAAAAAAAAAGTTTTTTTATTCTTTTTTGGGGATATTTATTATAGCAAAATGTAAAAAATATTGCATTTTTTTCAAAATAGTCGCTCTATTTTTGTTTATAGCGCAAAAAATAAAAACCGCAGAGATGATCAAATACCACCAAAAGAAAGCTCTATTTGTGGGAAAAAAAGGACGCCAATCTTGTTTGGGAACCACGTCGCACGACCGCGCAATTGTCAGTTAAAGCGACGCAGTGCCGAATCACAACAAGTGCTCTGGTCTTTGGACAGCAATATGGTCCGGGGCTAAAGTGGTTAAAGGGTCACTAAAGGAAAAAAAATGGGCTGAAATGACTGTTTACAGGGTATAGAGACAAAAGTTAACGGATTCATTTTAAAAATGATTAAAAATAGATAAAAATCAATCATATAATCAACCTACAGTTCTAGTTTCGTTTTTGCTGTTATTTCCTGTCTCTCTGATGTACAGAGCCAGAGAGCCAATAGAGGGCAGTGATGGTTTGTGTAAAACCCCTCAGCACCAACCCAGTTTCAGTTTACACACAGTAATCGCACCTCTTTGATTAGTGACCACAGTGAGAAAGCTCCCAGCACTGTGGTTATAAGGAAACAGACAACTAGGAAGTGTGGAGATCAGAGCAGAATTACAGCAACATCACAGCAAAAAATGAACAATGAGGACATGAAAACAGCACTGCAGTAAGGTAAAGGAAGCTATTTAGCTAAAAAAAATTCCTTTAGTCAGCCCTTTAATGTTTATTGAGAAAATATAGTTATGCTTTAATATAAGCAGTGATTTGTTGGGATCGCTTCAACTTTTTGGCAAGGAGAGGAGAGGGGACCTCCAGTCACAATCATTACCCATTTCCACTGCTCAAGTGTTCTTGTTTATGTACAGTATATTCAAATGCACTACCCCCTGCATATTACCAAGCTATTATGCTTACTCTGTGTACCAGTTCAAAATATACCTTTGCATTATACACCCATGAAATGACTTTTCTGCAAGTCCCCAGGAGTCGCCACCGCCCCCACCACAAGTCACACACTCTTTGGCCTCCTCTTACTTTTAGAGCCAGTTCACATCACATTTTTCCAGCATCAAGAACTCATGGGAAGTAGGTTATATGATTTTCAAAGGCATAGTTCACACCAGTGCTTGCAGTTCCAGTACAAAAAAACTGCTGCATTTTTCCCTGCACTGAACTGTACAGTAAAGAAAAAAGGGGGGGGGGGCTACGCACTGGATCGCATCAAAAACACACCAAAAACGCACATGCAGAAAAGCATTTGGAATGCATCCAGACTGCATTTCTATAGTGTGAACCGGCCCTTACAGTTTTTCCCCAAGCTTGGCAATCCTGTGGATAAACTTAAAGAATAGGTTCATCTTTTGGAACATGTCAGGCCGTGTACACACGGCAGAGAACCTCGACGGGCAGAACACATCCGTTCCGCCCGTCGAGGTTCCCTGCCGGCCGTCAAAATCTGCGACCCGCCCGTCGGGAATGGCAACCAGCCATTCTTCCAGGCGGGCCGTCGAGCAAATAGAGAGCGTGCTCTCTATTTCTGCTCGACGGGCTCCCCAACGGGAAGCTCACCGAGAGCGTACACACGGCCGAGGTCGAGGTCCTCGCTGGAATGCAGCTTCCAGCGAGGTACTCGCTGGTTTCCAGCGAGAACCTCGGTCGTGTGTATGCCGCCTCACACCCATATTCAGGGTTTAAAATGTAACATGTTACTATAAAGCGCCTGCCTGCAACTCCCCCACCATTATCCACAAAGCGGTCTCATTCTTCCATGACAACTACAAATCCTGTCTTGCACTGTGGCAAACGGCTTAAAGTTCTCAACAAATGGAGGTCGCTGACGAGCGCCCTAATAGTTACTCTTCAGTAAGTGTCTGCCCATGCAGGCGGTATGGGCAGACAGCTGTACAGAGTGTCTTCTTGTGTCTTGACAGGTTGCAGTGAACAATAATAAATGCACACTTTTTTTTTTTTTACAAAATAATTTTATTTGTTTTTTGTAAGCGTAAAAGACCTACAACACCCCAGTAAAAGCACCAGAAGAAACCCGTTACAAAAAAAAGAGACAAACTTCATAAATTCAGTGATTCTTACATCCCCTCATTACAGCTTCTCTGCAGACATGAGATTTTCATATCAAACGTGTGATATGGGTCATATGTAAAATATCTGATTCAGAGGGATGCATTCTCTTCTCAAAAGGAAAACATTGCCCACAAAGTAAACAGTCAGTCACACTGAGTTTTAACTTGCTAACCTCTCAGATGGTATGAGAATAGTTCATAGTGACCACAATTTTGCTCCATATCTCCAAAGAAGCCCCTCATTTACCATCCAACTAAATGATTAAAAAAAACACACATTCAATTTTCAGCTCCAAATTGACCATGCAAGACATTGCAACATAGAACTAGCAACCTTTATCACAGTCAGGTACAAAGGTGTACGTTTAATAAACTGTGATAAGCCGAGATCACTGCTGATCACGGCTTATCACAGAGCATTGCCGGTTTAATATACTGTGATAAGGAGCAGAGAACACATTCTTCACTTCACATCACAGCAAGTGGATGTTTTGTCACAAATGGCCAGTTTAATAAACCGTGATCTGAAGATTTCACAGCCCTTCCACTGA
>CM056052.1:422200975-422233475 GCA_029574335.1 Rana kukunoris | reverse complement strand
GACTTTCTCCCATGACTCCTCTGGATCATCCAAATGGTCATTGGGAAACTTAAGACGGCCTTGACATGTGCTGGTTTAAGCAGGGGAACCTTCCGTGCCATGCATGATTTCAAACCATGACGTCTTAGTGTATTACCAACAGTAACCTTGGAAACGGTGGTCCCAGCTCTTTTCAGGTCATTGACCAGCTCCTCCCGTATAGTCCTGGGCTGATTTCTCACCTTTCTTAGGATCATTGAGACCCCACGAGGTGAGATTTTGTATGGAGCCCCAGTCCGAGGGAGATTGACAGTCATGTTTAGCTTCTTCCATTTTCTAATGATTGCTCCAACAGTGGACCTTTTTTCCCCAAGCTGCTTGGCAATTTCCATGTAGCCCTTTCCAGCCTTGTGGAGGTGTAAAATTGTGTCTCTAGTGTCTTTGGACAGCTTTTTGGTCGTGGCCATGTTAGTAGTTGGATTCTTACTGATTGTATGGGGTGGACAGGTGACTTTATGCAGCTAATGACCTCAAACAGGTGCATCTAATTTAGGATAATAAATGGAGTGGAGGTGGACATTTTAAAGGCAGACTAACAGGTCTTTGAGGGTCAGAATTCTAGCTGATAGACAGGTGTTCAAATACTTTTTTGCAGCTGTATCATACAAATAAATGGTTAAAAAAATCATACATTGTGATTTCTGGAATTTTTTTGTTGATTATGTCTCTCACAGTGGACATGCACCTACGGTAACAATTTCAGACCCCTTCATGATTTATAAGTGAGAGAACTTGCAAAATAGCAGGGTGTTCAAATACTTATTTTCTGCACTGTATATGTTATCACATGTCTGAAAACATTAATTATATGTTCTTTAAAACTTTAGTTTCACTTTTTGAACTTGGCTGCACCATAATCTCACAATATCTCACGAGATTACAGGCAGTCCACCCACTTTTACACAGATCTCGGCGGTTTTCAGAGAAAAAAACTTCACCTCTGTTCACCATCTGAGAACTGAAGTTCTCAGTTTATTAAACCGGCTACAGAGGAGATAATTTTCCTCCTGAGAACTGCTGTGAATGAACTGTTGTGAACTGAATGAAGAAAAAACTTCACAGTTTATTAAACGGACACCATAGTCTTTGATCACACACCCATACATGAAACTGTTAAATCTTCAGCCTAGGTTTGAGAACAGGAGACTCAATTTACAGCACCTTCACATTCCAGATGTTAGAGATGACATACTGAGGGAAACGGACAATTCTTGTAAGCTTATCTCTCCACTTCCAAGGCTGTATCCACACTACATTGCTTTGAATAGCAGGCAGATTGACAAATCGTGATACTCGCATTTAAGAGGCCAGTCATATGTATGATTTTTTGTCGCGCGACAATCATGGCAGACGCCCACCGCGATTTGAGCAGTCATTCAAATGAATGGCATCTCAAATGCGAGTTCCGCGATTTGCCACTCACTCATCAACGCTTTAAATAATATGATTGGCAGATTTGCGGCAAATCTGCCTGCGAATTCAAAACGCTGTATTGTAAATGCAGCCTAAACCTCTATAGGGCTGGAAAGCCCATAAATGCAATCAAATGGCAAAATAACCAAGCAAGATAAAAAAAAAAAAAAATAGAAGATTAGTACAGACTCAACTTCTCGAACTTGATGTCCTTCAACATAAAGTTAATGGGCCAGATTCTCATACAAATTCGCCGGCGTAGCGTAACGCATTTACACTACGCTGCATCGTACTAGAGCAAGTGCCGTATTCTCTAAGCATTTGCTCCGTAGTTTGCGTTGGCGTAGCGAAAATGGCCCAGCGTAAGCCCGCGTAATTCAAAGGGGGCAGCTTCTATTTAAATGAAGCGCCCCCCCTCGTTGAACGAACTGCGCATGCGCTGGCCGGGGAAAAAGCCCAGTGCGCATGCTCCAGCTCACGTCGGAAAGCACCGTTGAAACCGACGTCAAAACGACGTGATCGTCACTACGCAATGCCCTATTCGCGAACGAGTTAGTAAAACGACATAAGCGACGGAAAAAGCCGACGCTGACACGACGCCATACTTAACATGGCATCCGACGGTACTTCGTAAGGTTACTCCTCATAGAAGCAGGGGTAACCTTATGCGAACGAAAACGACGTACGCGGCGACGGTGCGGCGTAAAAGCGATCGGGAATCGGCGTAGTAACCTCATTTGCATAGGCAAATGAGAAAACAACGTAAAGGCCACCTAGTGGCCGGAGTTGTCATTACAACTACGATCCGCAAGTGTAATGGTATTACACTTGTCGGATGTTCAAGCGTATCTATGCCAAAGTGATGCTAAGAATCACTCGCATAGATACAAGCCAAAAAAAACAGCGATACGACGGGGTATCTGAGATACTCCGTCGTAGCGCCTCTAAGAATCTGGCCCAATGTATTCATATTCAAAATATACAAATAGTTAAAAGCATGGCAAAATATTTGGATAAATTGCTTAGGTTACAGAAAGTTTAATCACATAGCGCCCAACTGTATCAAATGCCAAAAAACTGCCACTTTATTTAAAACCTACCATATTACTCCAACACCCAGAAAACATCAGAAAAACTACTCCTACAATATCTACAAGAACTCTCTTCACCACCATCCAATATTTGAAACAAACTTGAACCCCCTTTCAACCAAAGAAATTAAGAATGCTATACACTCTGTCCCATACCCATAGGGCACCAGTTCTCTAGAGTAAGCAGGGATTTCTATTTCCTCCCTGATCGCTGTAATAAGTGGAGGGGTCTCTCAGCCTCCAGTCTGTGATGCCCATGAAGCTGGCATCCTGCGTATCCTCTCCTTCTCCTCTACTCCCTGCCAGCCTTGCCCGAACTCCGCCCCTGTCATCTCAGACAGACCAGGGATCATTACCAGAAATCATCCGGATGACAGAGCAGGGATCTTGGGCTGTGACAGGTATTATATAGGAGAACAATGCTTGTCGTGATATCCCACCTCCGTAATTATGATAGACAGTGCACTGGTGGGCAGCAGATGAGACTGCACTGGTGGGCACCAATAGGCTGCGCCAATAAGCAATGGACACTGTCCACTGCCTTACTGACACCATATACTGCCAAATATCTGTAGGAGGGGTTTCTGCCATCCCTGCAAAGTTTGCAGGTGATTCTGTATGTCTTATTTTCAGTCTGATGTGTATTGTATGTGACGTTACATATATCAGAGAGACCGGTATTGTTGGGATATTGAAGTATTTTTTTTTTTTTTTAGAGGGTTCCACTATTGTGTTATTAGTAAATTAGCACTGCACTTTGTTTTTTCTCATGCCGTCATTTACTTGTGCTGCATGTTGATGTAAAGCAGAATGTCCCGACTGTTGCAGCTAGGGATGTTCTCATACACCATACAAGCACGGATTGCTGCTAGAAAGACATCAAAGCGACAGCAGAAGGAGAAATGTTTTTAATACTGAATTACAGCATAGTACAGTGTGTATAATATATCATTATGGGAATGTGTCTACAGTTCAGTAATGATTACATAAAGCATGCAAGGACAATATGTTTATCTGCTATTGTGGCTGGAGGGGGGAGAGCACAAACATGCTTTGCATTTACAAGGCTGTAACCTACATATCCTGCTGTGTGTTACTGAGTAGTGTTGCTTGCTGCCTGCAGAATGAAGGGGAGCCATGTTGAAGTGGGCTTGTTCAGCTTCAGTGGGGCGTGGCCTGGACATGCGACGGTGAAGACGTGTCTGTCTGGAGCTCCGGCGCTGGCACTTCTATCTTTAACTATTTAGCACTTTTACCGCCGGCTTTCCCCCTGAGACCATGCGGAAACGTACGGGCAAGTCTCTCCCTAAGTCGGGCTCTCAATCGGGCTCCATCAGGAAGTTCCTGGCTGCGGAGCAGGATGAGACGGAGATCTCGGACGGACTAGGCCGCTCTCCACGTGGCGCGAGCTCCGGTGTGGGCTCCGCCTCCCGCCGCAAATCAGAGCACAGGCGCCATTCTCCTGCATCTTCAGCCTGCTCGGAGGTGGACGGCAGTGAATCCAGGATCTCCGAGGCTACCGCGCGGGGTGAAGGCCTGCTCACTAAATCGGATCTCACCTCCATGTTCCTGAGCCTGGAGAGGACCATAAAGAAGGAGATATCGGGAGTGAGAGCGGACCTGTCACAGGTACTAGAACGAGTAGAGGAGTCGGAGCTGCGTTTAGACCGCCACGCTGCTGCCATTAGAAGCCTGCAGGCCACCACCAGATCCCTTACTATCGCGCACAGAATGGCTCTATATAAGATAGAAGACCAGGAGAATAGAAATAGAAGGAACAACGTGCGCATTAGGGGGCTGCCAGAAGCGACTGGAGACGATGACCTTCTTCCCTCTGTCCGGGGTATTTTTAATGGTTTACTAGGCCTTGCGGCTGATCACCCGCTTAAAATTGATAGGGTACATAGAGCCCTGCGCCCCCGTAACCTTGCTTCAGACACTCCGAGGGATGTCATCTGTCGCATCCACTACTATGAGGAGAAGGAGCAGATTATGCGCAAGGCTAGAGAAAAAGCCCCCTTGGACTTTGATGGCGCTCCCCTACAGTTTTTCCCGGACCTCGCCAAAGAGACTCTTGATCGCCGCAGAGCACTTAAGCCTTTAACGGAGAAGCTCAGAGCGGCCTCTATCAATTACCGGTGGAGCTTTCCTGCGGCCCTCGTGGCACATCGCGATGGTAAAACTGCTAGCCTTCGCTTCCCTGAGGACTTGGAGAAGTTCTGTATGGATGTCGACATATCCTCACCTGAACTTCCCGGATGGCAGGACACTATCCCTACCCTACCTGCGCCCACTGACCCGCAGTGGCAAAAGGTTAATCGCAGACGCCGCTCCGCTGCACAGGAGTCTTCTCCTCAACCTGTCTGAATCCCATTCGGAATACTCCTATGTTGTGGATCCTAAGATTCTTTCCTGGTTTGGCTTATCATTTTTCCCTTCTCTTTTTTTTTTTATTTACTTTTTGACATGTTTGCGGCCTTCTCGACCCTCCTCCTCAGGAACCGTTGTCTCGTGTGTTACCTTCCTCCGTGATGCAATGGACTGCCTGTGATTTCTTTCCCCTCTACTTGGTCCGGGGGAGCCGTCAGGTTCTATTATACTGTTGTTATTTCTTTTTGTTTGATATGTTATACTGTTGTTGTGTTGTTTTGTGCCGGCGCTGGGGCCCCGAGGCAGTGATCGCATCGTATTTTGGGTGCTAGTCGTTGCTTGCTCGGTCCTAGTGCTCCCCTCTATATGGGACCCCGTGCAGTCTGGTGTTCGCGTGCCCCTACCCCTTTTCGGGTGGGCGGTGTGCGGGTGCCGGAGTGTTCGCGTGCCCCTATGTCGCACGGCAGACTTATGCGTGCACATGTTTACCCCAGTCATGGGGATCTGATACAGTCTGATGTTAATGTTTACGATTGTTTTTCTTCCTTGCTAACTTCTTTCTTGATTATTCTCTCCCTCTTTCCCTTCCAATCCTCCTTTTTTTCCCGCCCTCTCTCTAGTCCTCGTTTCTTTCCCCCGCCTCAGGTATATCCCTCTTGGAATGTAGGTATGAGCCTCCCTTCTCGATCCTTATGGCCACGCTGAACCTGGTATCCCTCAACGTTCGGGGTCTACATGCCCCAGGTAAGAGACACAATTTATACCGCGAGCTGAGTCGACTGCAGAGTGATATTGTTCTTCTGCAGGAGACCCACCTTACACACACTACCTCAGTAAGGCTTTTCTCCCCACAATACCCAAACTGGTATTATAGCCTGTCTGATATTCATAAGGCAAAGGGTGTGGCCATAGGGTTCCGAAAAGGTACCTCGTTTACACTGGATTCTATGCTTAGTGATAGCTTGGGTCGCTTCCTGTTTCTCAAAGGTAGCCTGGGTAGTATGCCGTGCACTATCGCAACTTTGTATGCCCCCAACAAAGACCAGACCTCCTTTATCGCATCAATTCTCTCTAAATTGAAAAATTTTGCCCATGGGTGCATTCTTTTAGCTGGGGACTTTAACACCCCCATGGAACCGCCCCTCGATACATCCCTGGGACGTTCCTGTATTTCACAGAAGCGTCTAGTACTTTTACGTAAACGGTTACAGGCAGCCCAGCTGGTGGATGTATGGAGGGTTATGCACCCACGGGTAAGAGACTATACTCACTTCTCCCCCTCATATAACTCCTACTCCAGGATAGACTATTGCTTTATAGACCACCACCACCTCTCCCTCCCTATAGCATCTTCCATCGGTACCTCCCCCATTTCGGACCACTCCCCGACTATTCTTACACTACGTATCCCATCTGTTCCATGTAAGAGCAATACTTGGAAACTTAATGACCATTTACTTTCTGACGCCATTGATAAAGACAGGCTTACTACAGATATGGAGCAGTTTTTTGCAGAAAATGCTCATCCGGACATCTCGCCTGGCACTCTCTGGGAGGCCCACAAGGCCTTTGTCAGAGGGAAGCTCATCGAGCTGGGCTCTAGGAAAAAGAAGGAACGTATTGTCCAACAGGCGGCTTTGCTTCGCGAAGTCGAGGAGTTGGAGCGACAACATAAGGCGACTTTGTTGTCCTCTGTACTCCAGGCCCTGACCCAAAAGAGAGAGGAGCTAAAAGCCCTCTTTCACCTTGAACAGAAGCAGCGTTTTCGTGTTCTAGCTCAACGTCTGCATGAATGGGGTAATAAACCTGGACGCCTACTGGCCCGTTCCCTGCAACAACAAAAATCAGCAGCCTTCATAGCCAAAATACAAACTGCCGCTGGGCCTTTGGTCCACGAGACTTCTGCTATTGCAAAAGAATTTTGCACGTTCTATCAAAAATTATATCATGTGCGCAATGCAGATGAGGATGGGGACCAGAGGGCCCAACGCATTCGTACCTACCTGTCCCAAGCCAACTTACCCAGACTTCCTGACGAAGCATTGTCCTCTCTGGATGGTGAATTCACTGCCTCTGAACTGCGAGTGGCACTGAAAGCCATGGCCAATGGTAAGGCCCCTGGCCCTGACGGCTTTACTGTGATGTACTATAGAACTTTTGCGGATCTTCTGATCCCGCGTCTGACTGCTTATGCCAACGCGGTCTCAGAGGTTACTCCCCTCCGTCCCGAAACCCTCCATGCACATATAACTGTCATCCCCAAACCTGGTAAGGACCCCTGCAGCTGTGGTAGCTACCGTCCCATCTCCCTTCTGAACATAGATGCCAAACTCTATGCTAAGGCTATTGCGAACAGGCTCCTTCCCTTCCTCCCTCGATGGATTACAGCAGACCAGACGGGTTTTATTCCCGGTAGGGAAGCGAGGGATAACTCCCTCCGTACTCTTCTCTTGATGTCCCACGTTAGGCGGTCTCCCCAGCCCACCCTTCTGCTGTCTACGGATGCTGAGAAGGCGTTTGATAGGGTGGACTGGGGATACCTGATGGCCACACTTTCTCAATTTGGTATTAGTCCCTCCCTCATATCCCGTATTTCGGCCCTTTACGCTTCACCCTCTGCACAAATACGTATTAACGGCACACTAAGCGAACCCTTTACGCTCTATAATGGCACCCGCCAGGGATGCCCTCTCTCCCCTATTTTATTTGCCTTGTCCCTAGAGCCCTTCCTTTCCTTGGTTAGACAGGACCCTAATATACGTGGTATTACAGTGGGGGACACAGAACATAAGTATGCCGCTTACGCGGATGATATTCTGTTCTATGTTCAACAACCACTGTTGTCACTCCCTAACCTAATGTCGGCCTTCTCAGCCTTTAGTGCCGTTTCTAATTTTAAAATAAATATGACGAAGTCAGAAATCCTCAATGTTAATGTCCCTCCTCGTCTAGTTTCCCAATTGAAAATGTCCTTCCCTTTCTCCTGGCAAGAATGTTCCCTTAAATATTTAGGTATTTTCCTCACCTCTAATCCAGCTTCATTGTTCCGCTCTAACTACATCCCATTATTAAACACGATCAGATCTGACTTGCAAAAATGGTCGAGTCTTGCCCATTCCTGGTTGGGGAAAATTAGTGTGATAAAGATGAACATACTGCCCAGGCTATTATTCCTATTTCAAATGATCCCATTTGGCATTCCCGTGGGTTTCTTTACACTGATGCGAACCCTCCTCTGTAGATATATTTGGAATAGGAGGCGACCCAGAATAGCTAGAACTGTGCTGATGAAATCTAAGAGGAATGGGGGCCTAGCCTACCCGGACATTAAAAACTACTTTCTGGCGGCTGTCCTGAATAGGATTTCGGATTGGAAATTTCATGTGAATACCAAACTTTGGGTGACTCTAGAGAGGGCTCTATGTGAAACAGACCTTTTTACACAACTATGGATACCGAAGAAATACCGCTCCCTAGTGGTATCTACGCCCCCTCTCACCCGCTCGACCCTCATGATTTGGGACTCACTATGTAAAGCGCATAGATGGTTGGCTAATTCACCCCTTATGCCCTTGACTGGTCATAACTATTTCCCTCCTGGGAATTCACAGTCCTCCTCTCTTAACTGGTCTCTTGGAAATGCCACCCATCTACATCACGTTATTACTCCCACTGGCATGGCTTCGTTCTTGGACCTCTTGGGTTCTTCTACTGCTACACCCTTAGATCATTGGAAATACCGTCAACTTACTTCATTTGTACAGTCCCTTCCTAAACCCCTGAGAACTCTCACTGATTTGACGCTAGTTGAAACTGCTTTTGTAGAGGACCACCCAGTCGAAAGACCCCTTTCCTACTTCTATAAAGCCCTACAATCACTTTCCTCCGTGGGCCATCCGGCTTTTCTGCACAAATGGGAATTGGACTTCCACAAAGATTTCTCAGAGTCCCAAAAAAACACTATACTGAGCCTTGCCCACACCACATCACTGTCATCCAGAACTGCGGAAGTTAACTATAAACTGCTTACTAGGTGGCATCTCACCCCGGCGGTGCTCCATGGCATTTTCCCTCAGACCTCACCTCTCTGCTGGCGTGGCTGCGGAGAACAGGCGACACACGCCCATGTGTGGTGGTACTGTCCCCTTATCCGACCTTTCTGGCGGTCTGTACTACATTGGATGGAGGACATCCAGGGTTTTGAGACCCCGGGGGATCCGTGGGTTGTGCTTCTTCATTGTACAGACAAACCAGTTAGATCATATAGGCGCTCCCTAACCCCTCATCTACTAAATGCGGCGAAAGCCCTGATTCCCAGATTCTGGAAGACGCCGACCGTGCCAACTTTACACCAATGGCTGGTCGAGGTGGACCGTACTTACCATATGGAAGATCTCACTCACTCCCTTAGAGTTACGGAAGATTTATCGCGTAAAATATGGTCTGACTGGTTTGCCTTTAAGTTTACTTCGGCCTACGCCGACATTATGTCTCGAACTGGTTGAGCTTTCCTCTATTGTATTACTAAACTGTTTAGCTTACTAGCCTATTAGCAGATGATGATTACCTGAGGCGGGACTCCCATTCCCGCTACCTTCCCTCCCTCCCCTTCCCCCCCTCTCTTTTCTCTTTCTTTCCTCCTATCTTATTCCCTTTTTCCTCTCTCTTCTTTTTCCTGACCCTGTATTTCCCTCTTCAAGGGACAGCTCTGATGTTGCAGTATTTGTACGTCCCCCATTGATGCTTTATCCACACGTCTTTCTTAAACTGTGGACTCTTATAGATGATCTTGATTGTTAAGGTGCTCCTATTTGTTCTCAGCTTTAACCCTGACGTCTGTGTACGTATTACGGGGTTTTGGAACCTTTGTCCGCATGTGGAGCTTGTAACACCTTATTTGTCAGAGAATGTTTAGCTGTCACTGAATTTATGTTCTCTTTCCTTCGTTTTTATTTTCTGTATTACATACTTTTCAATAAAAATATGTTAAACAAAAAAAGTGGGCTTGTTCACAATTACACGTACAGGTCTAGCGTACCCTCCCACATTCAATCCAATCCCGAAGATTCAAAGGAAATGTAGGTTGATTACAGTGTAAAGAGAGAAGAGGATATGATGTAATCACTGTTCCAACAGCTCCTCCTTGGCAGAATACATGATGCATTTTTTGAATGAGAGAGCCAACTTCCTGAAAATTCAATCAGACGTTTCTCTTCAATGGTAAAGAATTTCATAAATGTCTTGTGTAAAGGGTTTACTAATGGGGGATTTATTGCCAAACCCAGAGTTCTGCTTTACAGACAATATTTCCCCAATAAGACATCCCAAATTCACCCCAAGTTTAGATTATGTCTTTCTGGATAGTAAAGCTGCCAATTGAATTTGGAGTAACCAGTACCAGGTAGCGGCTACTCTAGAACTTCAAGATTCCTCCCATGCCTCCGTCCCAGAGCACTGCAAATGTTCCCAACCAACATTTCCAAAGCCCCCACTCTCTTTCGCTCACCATTTTACTACATATGGAGCAACACTCCTTGCCAGATAGTCTACTTAAGAGCCGGTTCACACTACCACGGCACGACTTCAGGGGCACGACTTAGACTCTGCAAGTATTCCTGAGGGGGTGCAAGTTCATCCTGCACAGTAATTTGAGAAAGAATATTTAGACCTTTGCGTCAACCTTTTTGTTATTGGTTCCCTTTAAATACCCCTACACACAAATTCTTCAAACTTTTTCCAAAGTCACAATTAGCCAGGTAGAGATAACCTCTAGGGGTTTCAAGTGACCAACATAAAAACAAGGACTGTAGCTGGAAGGGCCAACGCCAGTGGGTCAGTATCTTTGCCTGACCTGAACACTTCAAACTCCTCCATGAAAACATGGACCAGCACAAGAATGCACACACATCCAAATCACTGAATAATCCTTGAAGCACAGTTAAATCAATTAAAAATGGAAAGTATGGCACATTTGTAAATAAAATAAAAAAACACTGTCAAAAATGAATAACTCTGCAAGACTAGTAAGGCCATCAAGTAACCAAACATGAAAAGTAAACATGGGTACATGATCTAAGTAACAAAAATTGGAACACAATATATTAAGATAAAATAGCCTTTATCCAGCTGAAGTGAGATACAGAGTCCGGTGTATAAGCAGTTGGATTCTGTGATACACAGATGGGGTGATAATCCAAAATGTAGGCAGTGCCAGACCTGCTTTGGAAACGAATAGAACAGCATCCATTGCTGCTCTGTGTTTTTTTGTTTGTTTTTTGGAGCATGCCGTCTTACCATCCTGCTTATTACATACTCTTTTTGCCATCATCTATTTGCTTTACAATAAAAATGTGTCCATATTGTTAATCAATCTTTTGGAAAGCCTGATCTATGAAATGGTGTACTTGAGAAAGAGGATTATAATGATATTGTTTCCTTTCATGGGACATTTAATGTCCTAAAATGGCTACTCTTATATAAAGTTCTCTACTTTGCTTTTTTTGCCTTGAAGGCAATTCACAGCATGTTATGATAAATTGAAATATTGTTTGAGAAATAATGAATGTCCACTGGGTGGTACTGACAACTATTGCAGTAAGCACTAGGGCCAGCAAAAAAAAAAAATGACATGCTCCCAAATGCCTGTAATTATTTATTTTACAATATATGCCAAAAAACTATGCTGTGTCTAGGGCAATGTGTCCAGACACTGTTTTGGTATCTATCATGTCTCAACACTACCTGGAATACAGAGGCTGTAAAAGGATTAAAAAGGTGAGACATGCAGACGTGCTTCAAGTGGTATTAAACCCAAAAGCAAACATTACATTGCAGCTCGCCAATTTCTTCGATGTCATGGCTGCATTTGATTTCTTTTTAGGTTCCATCATCTGGTGATCCCGCCAGTAGGGCTAACCATAAATACTTATTTATGTAAAACCTTTGTCACAAAAGGGGGAAAAAAAAAATGTTTGAGCTGGAGTTTAGCTTCCATTTGTTAGTGTATCTAAATCTGCTAGTTCATCCAACATTCCCTACCCCTAGACTGACAATTCTGCTGTCCAAAGGTCCCACTGTGGTCCTTCGCCCAGGGTGAGGGCACTCTAATACAGGAGGTGTTTTACTGGCCAGATCATCAGGTGAAAACAAGAGGAAAAAAAAAAAAAGGTAAATGAATGCAGCCACCACATCGAATGATTGGTAAGCTGCAATATATCACTTTTTTCAGCTTTAAGCCCACCTTCACACTGGGCTGCGGGAATGAAGCTAAACTCACGATTTCACTCCTGCTGATCAGTACAGAACCTACTTTTTGAAATTGGTGCAGTGCCGCAGATTAGGGCGGTTCCATTGCCGGCAAATGCCGCCGATTTGACATGTAAAATTGCATGTCAAAACGCACCAGTGTGAACCAGGGCTAATACAGCTTTCAGTAAATGAGCGTTTACCTGTGCATGTGCGTACAGCCTTTACCCGAAAACAAAACTTCTCCATTTGGGAAAATACATCATAAGTGCAGGTGCACAAAGCCAATCACTTTTATGGCCTCAATATTCAGATTATTGCAAAGATTGCAACGATTTCCAGGCCTGGTTGAATTATTGCATGTTAATCTACTTTTAAAAATTGGCCCCTTGCTTTTATCATTTATCTGTACATTGTCCTCAATTCCAAGCAACAGAATAACTTGTAAAGGTAGGTAGAAAGAAGTGCCTGGTATCCATTAAATGCAAGCATGAAGGAGAGTTCAAAATCATTTGAGAGTAGCAAAAAATAAATCAAGCCAACGTGTTTTGGGAGAACACAGACTCCTTCTTCAGGGCTGTTAAATGCTAGTAAATGCAAAAGGGTCCCAAACAGGTGTCTGTGAAACAAAAGATCAGACTGATCAACGGCTGTGCTTACAGAGGCAACAAAAGATACCTATAAAGTCTTAAGCTGGCCATAGACCATTTGAAACTTTGCCAGTTCAACAGGGACTGGCTGAGATTTGAACCATGTATGGGCATGGCTGATTTTACCCCTGTTGATCAACTTTGGTACAACCACCACGTCTGATTTTTCTACATACCGATACTGCTAGCAACTATAGAAGCTAACGGTAACCATTGTATTCTGCCACCCGGGAATGCCGCCCCCTGCGCTCCCCTCTTGCAGAATACAATATGGCAGCAGGAAGCATTCCCCTGTTAACACTGACTTCTGTTGATGGGGGCAATCAAGCAATTTTCTTTCTGTTCTCCCGTAGTGGAAAGGAAGAAAATTGCATCATCTATGGGCCAGCCTTATGTATAACCCTGCTCCTAACAATATATATATATATATATATATATATATATATATATATATATATATTGTTCAGGTGCGTCTTATGTAGCGAAAAATATGGTGTATATATATATATATATATATATATATATATATATATATATATATATATATATACACATATACATATATATACATACACATACACACACACACACACACGCGCGCGCATAGTTGTGCTCACAAGTTTATATATCCTGGCAGAATTTATGATTTCTTGCCCATTTTTCAGAGAATATGGATAAACATTTTTCACTCATGGTTAGTGTTCGAGTGTATCAACTGTACATTCTAACTCAGACTTACAACAGAAGCTACCCAAATGAACCTGATCAAAATGTTTACATAACCTGGCGATTTTGGCCTGATAATATGCTAACAAGTTGACACAAAGGTGTTTGAATGGCTATTAAAAGGTTAACCATCCTCACCTATGATCTGTTTGCTTGTAATTGGTGCGTGTGTATTAAAAAGGTCAAATGAGTTTCTGGACTCTTGACTGACCCTTGAATCTTTCATCCAGTGCTGCACTGATGATACTGAGTCCTGGGAGTCCTTGCTCTTTGGCCACAACCATAGATACTACATTTGGAGAAGTCAACAAGGCCCATGATGAAAAGGTACACCGTTCCTACTGTGAAGCATGGAGGTGGATGGCTGATGTTTTGGGGGTGTGTAAGCTACAAAAGGCAGAGGCAATTTGGTCAAAACTGATATTAAGATAATTGCAGTATATTATCAAAAAATACTGGAGGAACATTTGCAGTCAAGATACAGGAAGCTGAGCATGGGACATACTTGGACATTCCAACATGACAATGATCCATAACACAAGGCAAAGTTGACCCGTCATTGGCTACAACAGAATAAAAGTGAAGGTTCTGGAGTGGCCATCTCAGTCTCCTAACCTCAATATTATTGAGCCACTCTGGGGAGATCTCAAAATGTGCAGTTCATGCAAGACAGCCTAAGAATTTACAGGAACTGGAGGCTTTTTGCCAAGAGGAATGGACAGCTTTACTCGCCTGAGAAGATAAAGAGCCTCTTGCACAAATACCGCAAAAGACTTCAAGCTGTCATTGACATTAAAGGGGGTAACACACGGTATTAAGACCTGGGGTATGTAAACTTTTGATCAGGGTAATTTGGGTAGTTTTTGTTTCTTTGACACAGTCGATTGATAATAAATAGCTTCAGCCAAACACTAACCACGAGAGAAAGAAACATTATGTTATTTATATTCCTTGAAAAATGGCCAAGGCGTCAAATTCTGCCAGGGTATGTAAACTTATGAGCACAACTTTATCCTACATATTAAAAAATGGTTTACCAATAGGCTGTGCTGCTAAAAATACACTTAAAAATAGCGCTAACTCCATCACTTCATTGAAGCAAATAAAACAGTTACATCCTGTAGACATGGTAAATAATGGAATGTCTTCAAGATAAAAGTGATTGATTGTGCTAGTAATGTGCAATAAGCTGTCTGAACACAGGGTTTCATGCATTAACTACTGCACTGTAAAAAGGGTCAAAATGTATGTACGCGCTTACATCAATTTAGAAATAAAGCCAGCTAATAAGGTCTTCTTAACAATGTAACATGTTGTTAAATGCTTCATGCATCACCTGATCAACCTTTAGATTGAGTATTAAGTCTCCTCTCAGCAATTCTGTGTTCTATACAGCAGTCATTAGAGGAACGGAAACTGGTGATGTGGAATGGTTGATGTGAGATGGGAACAAAATGGTATGCTTCTAGAGGTAAGGCAAGAAAACCGTAAACTGCATCACAAATTAGACAAATTAAAAAATAAAAAAATAATAATATATGCGTATTCCTGCAGTTTTAGTTTTCATTATCTTTTTATGGAGAAACAAAATAAAATAAAATTCTTCTATGTATTGGAACATAAAACTCACATTGACATGCTAAAATAGCAGGAACAATGGTTTATAGTGTCTAGGTAAGGAAAAGAAATATGTAAAAAAAGGATTTTTAATAAACAGCTTACCTGTAAAATCCTTTTCTTGAAGTACATCACGGGACACAGAGCGCATAGCCATTACATATGGGTTATATGGGTACCTTCAGGTGTGGACACTGGTGTAATCAACTTCACAGGAAGTTCCTCCCTATATAACCCCCTCCCACTGAGAGTGCTTCAGTTTTGTAGCAAGCAATTTCTCTGAGGTTACACAATGTTCCCCAAAAGAGGGGTGGGAGCTCTGTGTCCCGTGATGTACTTCAAGAAAAGGATTTTACAGGTAAGCTGTTTATTAAAAATCCTTTTTTCTTTATCGTACATCACGGGACACAGAGCGCATAGCCATTACATATGGGATGTCCCAAAGCAATGCTCCATGAGGGGAGGGAGACCGTAAGGCCAAAATTAGCCAAACAGAAAATATATCAGGAGGTAAAAAATAGCTCCACCAACAGAAAAAAGGGGCGTAATCCGGGCCAGAGGATTCTATACTGCTGCCCGTAGGACCGCCTGCCCAAATGCTGCGTCCGTAGCTTTTGTGACGTCCAACTTATAAAATTTAGTAAACGTATGTACGGAAGACCAGGTTGCCGCTTTGCAAACTTGTGCCATAGAGATCTGATGGTGTGCCGCCCAAGAGGCACTCATGGCCCTCGTAGAATGGGCCTTAACTGATAAGGGAGGTGGAACGCGCTTCAGACCATAGGCCTGAAAAATCAGCTGCTTAATCCACCTAGCCAAGGAAGACTTGGCAGCCGGCTGACCCTTCTTGGGGCCATCCGGGAGAACGAAAAGCACATCTGTTTTCCGAATCTTTTCTGTAGCCTTGAGATAAACCCTCATGGCTCGGACCACGTCCAAAGTATGAAGCCATCTTTCCTCTCTGGACTGGGGAGTAGGAAAGAAGGATGGTAGGACTAGGTCCTGATTCAAGTGAAAACTGGATATGACCTTAGGAAGGAAAGAAGGCTGAGGCCGCAGAACCACTCTGTCCTTATGCAGAATCAGGTACGGTTCCCTGCAAGACAAGGCTGCCAGCTCGGAGACCCTTCTGGCCGAAGCCATAGCCACCAAGAAAACCAACTTTCGGGTTAGCAGCACAAGAGGGATTTCTGTCAGAGGTTCAAACGGCTGCTTTTGTAAAGCTGACAAGACCAGATTTAAATTCCAGGGGCAGAGGGGAGCTCTAATAGGGGGATTCACATGCAAGACCCCCTGCAAAAAGGTTTTCACAAGCGAATGCGTGGCCAAAGGCCTTTGAAACCATATCGATAAGGCAGACACCTGCCCCTTTAGAGTACTAAGAGCCAACCCCTTGTCAACGCCAACCTGGAGGAATCGCAAGATCCTGTCAATAAAAAACTTGCGAGGATGCCCTCCTTGAGACTCGCACCACTCCACATAGGTCCTCCAGACTCTGTAATAGATATTTCTAGAGACTGGCTTTCTAGCCTGAATTAACGTAGATATGACTTGGGCTGAGAGGCCTCTGTCCTTAAGAATTAGGGATTCAGCCGCCAAGCCATCAAATTTAGCTGCTGTGAAGCAGGGTGGTAGATCGGGCCCTGAGACAGCAGATCTGGGCGCAGGGGGAGTGGCCACGGTGCCCCTACTGACATCCTCACGATGAGTGCGTACCAAGCCCTTCTGGGCCAGGCTGGGGCCACCAGGATCACCGGCCTGCGCTCCACCCTGATCCTTCGTAGAAGGCGGGGAATCATCTGTAGTGGAGGGAACGCATACAGGAGAGAAAACTGGTGCCAGGGGCAAACCAACGCATCGGTCCCGTAGGCCGAGGGGTCCCTGGCTCGGGATACGAATTTGTCCAATTTCTTGTTGAATCTTGTTGCCATGATGTCCACATCGGGAACTCCGAATCTTTGGCAAATCTCTTGGAATACCTGGGGGTGAAGAGACCACTCTCCCGGGAGTAACTGTTGACGACTCAAAAAATCTGCTTGAGAATTGTCTATCCCTGGGATGAACACTGCTGAGATGCAGGGTACATGGGCTTCGGCCCATGAGAAAATCAGGTTTACTTCCCTTTGAGCCTCTAGACTCCTTGTGCCCCCCTGGTGGTTTATGTATGCCACCGCCGTGGCATTGTCGGACTGTATCCTTACTGGCAGACCCTGCAGGGGGAGAGTCCAGGCGACCAGGGCCAACCGAGCAGCTCTGATCTCTAGGACATTGATGGGAAGCAGACTTTCTGCCTCTGACCACTGTCCCTGCTGGGTCCGTTTTCCTAAGATTGCCCCCCAACCTGTTAGGCTGGCATCTGTGGTTACTATTTTCCACGTGATGGGGCAAAAGGTTTTCCCTTTTGACAATTTTTGAGGGATCAGCCACCAGTACAGGCTGCGCTTGACCCCTGGGGAAAGAACTAATGGACGGTCTAATGCCTGTATGGACTTGTTCCAAGCAGAGAGAATAGCTGCCTGAAGAACTCTGGTATGGATCTGGGCATAGGGCGCTGCTTCGAAGGCGGCCACCATCTTTCCCAGCAGTCGCATGCATAGGCGAATAGTCGGCTTCTTTTTGCCTAAGACTATTTGAATCGTTTGAATCAACGACCTGATCTTCTCTTGAGGTAAAAATACCCTCTGGCATTCTGTATCTAACCGAAAGCCTAGATATTCCAACTGTCTTGTGGGTTGTAACCTTGATTTTTCTTGGTTCACAATCCACCCGAATTCTTCTAGATGCCGCACTGTGCGGACTACTGCATGATTGAGGTTGGAAGCTGATCTGTCGATAACCAGGAGATCGTCCAGGTATGCCAGGACCAAGATGCCTTCTGTCCTTAGGACGGCTAGCACCGGGGCTAACACCTTTGTGAATACCCGCGGAGCTGTTGCCAACCCGAAAGGGAGGGCTACGAACTGGTAATGACTTTGATTTATCGTAAAACAAAGAAACTTGTGATGTGCTGGGTAAATCGGCACATGCAGATATGCATCCTTTATGTCTATAGATGCTAGAAAGTCGCCCTGATGCAGGCTGGCTGTCACTGAACGTATGGAGTCCATACGAAAGGTCTGAATCTTTAGAAAGCGATTTAGGCGTTTGAGGTCTAATATAGGCCTGACGTCGCCATTGGGTTTTTGGTATAACAAAAAGGTTGGAGTAGAATCCCCGACCCCATTCTTGGGTTGGTACTTCTACAATTACTCCTTGGAGCAATAGGCGATCCAACGCCTTTACGAGAGAGGCCCTTTTTAATGGGTCGCTTGGAAGACTTGATCCCTGAAAATGAGGAGGGGGGATTTCTCGAAACTCTAGTTTGTATCCCGTGGCTACCACGGACCGAACCCAAGAGTCGGGAATTCTGGCCTTCCAGACTTCGGAGAAAAACCGAAGTCTTCCCCCCACCCGAGAGAGTGGGGGCGCCCCTTCATGAATCTGATTTGATGACTGGTTTAGCCGGTTTGCGAGACCAGGGTCTCTTGTTTGCCGCGGCTTGACCCTGTGGGCGGCTATTAACCGCTGGACGCCCGAGAGGCCGTCGATACTGACGAGAAGTCGAAGGGGCCGAGCCTACAATGGCCTGTCGTTTAAACGTGGGCCCACGCGGTCTTTTCTTGACCGGTAAGGAAGTACTTTTTCCACTTGATATGGTGTGGATATATTTATCTAGGTCTTCCCCGAATAGTCTTCCCCCATGAAAGGGAAACCCTGCTAAGAGCTGTTTGCAGGGTGCCTCTGCTGACCAGTTCTTTAGCCACAAAAGACGACGCATGTGAACCATCAGTAGAGATGAACGGGATGCCTGTTGGATGGAGTCCTTAATAGCATCTACTGCAAAGCAGAGAGCCCTAGGGAATTCTGCTATTTCATGAGTATGCTGAGCCGGCATGTCCTTTAATATCTGTTTTGCCTGATCCTTCAAGGCCTGACAAACACCAATGGCTGCTACTGCTGGCTGAACCATGGCACCTACTGAGGTAAAAGCGGCTTACAGTAGGGTCTCGAATTTCTTGTCGACCGGATCCTTGAACATCTGGACATTTTCAACCGGACAGGTCAGGGATTTATTCACGCAGGAAATGGCCGCGTCCACTGTGGGGAGTGCCCATTTCTTTAAATATTCCTCTTCCATAGGATAGAGAATAGAGAATCTTTTAGGAGGGACAAAGATTCTATCAGGTCGAGCCCAATCCTGGTAAATCACGTTCCGCAGAAGGGGGTGCATTGGGAAAGACGCACAAGTTAATGAAGCCTTTAAAGAACCCAATGAGGAAACCTCCGGGGCTACTAGTTCTGGCACTGGAAGTTTAAAGGCAGTGCGAACCATATCTGTCAAAGACTGGATCCACAGGCTCTCCGCTTGAGAGGCCGAGAAATATTCCTCTATAGTGGAACCTTCCCTGTCTGAACCGTCGGGACTTGGGTCTGCCTGATCCCCTTGTGGGTCCCGTTCCTCTGAAGAGGAGACCTCCGCATCTGAAAACCCCACACTGGGTGAGGGGGATCTTGCCCGCTTGCTACTTGGCCAAGGACGGGCAAACAACGCAGTTAACCTTTTCTCTAGCCCACTCATGGTGGCTGCTAGCATTTCTTCCGTCACGTAAACGGGAATGGGTGGATCGGGGGCCGCCTCTGCCCCCAGCACCCCCAATGGCTCTTGTACTATGCCACTCGGTGTTCTAACTGGCGAGGGTGGGGCCGTTGAAGCCTGGCCCAAATCCTCTGACCCCGATGGAGACCCCTTTTGCTTCTTGGCACCTTTAGCAGCCTTGGCTGGTCCAGATCCCTTTGGAGCCATTGTACAACCTTGAGTCACCCCTATAGCCAACACCTGACTGTTGCAGCTAGGAGTAACCAATATGAGGACAGGTATGAGGAAAATGAAAAATTCTTTTTTTTTTTTTCCAAAAAAAAAAAAATCTTTTTTTTTTTTTTACCCGCCTGGGAGGTGGCAATACTGAGGAAACCTGTGAGTATTGACACACCAATGCCCGTTAGCCGGAGTCCAAGGTAGACTCAGATACTGCTGGATCTAAGGCTGAGTCCCTTTAAGCAAAAAAACTTCCTTTTTTTTTTTCTGGTCAATAGTGGAACTAAGTCCTAGACCTGAAGATCCACAAAACCGCCACTAGGTGTCCCTGTGTGGCCAAAAGACCCAGCTGCACGCTCTGTATCCTTCTTCCTCTGCCTCCAGGAGGGAAAGACCAGCCAGAGAAAAAGTTTTTCCTTTAAACAGACCCTGACGGCCCGCCCCCCCAACGCACGCCGACGCTATAAAAGGCGGCGTACGCGCGCGCGCATGCACACACGCACCCCCCCCCACGCTGAAACCACATGAAGGAAGCAGAGCAGAGGAAACACATGGACCAGCGCCAGGCAGCACCGACACCAGGTAAGCACTAATCTTATTGTAGTGCACACACAGAGAGGAAGCTGTCCCCATGGGCTTCCTAAGAAACAGGAGTTTTACCAGCACTTTCCTCTTTAAAAACATGTGGGGTTGCAGTATCAATGCTAACAAGCAGACCTGGGGTGAGTAGCAAATATATATCTTACACAAGTATACATATATCTGGGTAAACATTAGTATCCCATCCTGCCCACACAGACATAGTGGAGATAGTGGCTGATGCACAAGCATACTGTTAGCCAACCCAGAACCCCCAGGGGGATACCTACTGTCGAACCAAGTCCTGCAGGTTCCCTCTTACCTGCTCCACGCCGCAGGGTATTGCAAACTGCAAGAGGCCCAATCTTCCCCCATCTCCGTGGGTATTGTCTCGGACCTTCAGGGACCGGGGTCCTGTGTTTAAGGAACCCACACCCCTGGACCTATATAGCATCCTGGCATCAGTAGCGTTTAGTTCTTGGAAGAGACTAAGGCACTGGAGCCCAGAATCCAGCCCTCCAAGGAGAGGCATTATAGGCAAAACCCCACTCCAGCAGGGCCCGGGTACCGTACACCTTGGCTTTGAAGCACTTCGGACGGATCCGGCTAGCTATCCTGGGTCCCGAGACCTCCGAGGGACAGCTAGACGTGACCAACACCTAAGACACTGGCGAAAAAACTGAAGCACTCTCAGTGGGAGGGGGTTATATAGGGAGGAACTTCCTGTGAAGTTGATTACACCAGTGTCCACACCTGAAGGTACCCATATAACCCATATGTAATGGCTATGCGCTCTGTGTCCCGTGATGTACGATAAAGAAAATAGTATAAAAAACCAACAGTCCAAGAAACTGTATCAGTCAGCTACTACAAATAGCGCCAATGTTGAGTAAAATGGCATGTGGCCAACAATGTCCATAGGTGATCCTAAAGATAGTCACAGTGTGCACCTTCCACCGAACTCCCATTATCCACCACGTGAGAACACACTCTCCTCCGGGATGTTCAGAGCGTTATATGACAACAGCCTTAAAGAGAAGTGTTCATCTAAACCTTATACTGCAGTCAGCATCGTCCCGGGAAATATATGAATGGCGAGAGCTCCAATAAAGGAGGGGAGGGGGTGCTTTATACTCTATTTACGCCTGCACGCCGATTCCACCCTGGCAACAAAGGACTCCAGGACTGCCGACAGTGTATCCATGGGAACTGCAGGTGCAGGGGCACCGTTTGCTGCCTCTGGCAAGTTTGGGGAAGAAAAGGCCAGATACTGACTCCATAATCACCCACTGACAGCCCTCGGGGACTAAGTGAAACACTTAAGTCCACCCTTCTTGCTGCACCGACCGGGGGGGGGGGGGGTTACCCAAGGGATTCACCACCCAGAGAGAGACCGCTCAGCACTGCTGCACGCCTTCAGTCTGTACACAGCATGTGTGTGAGGAAAACGGAGGTGATTGTGCTGTGCGCTGTTCAGGAAGCCAGTGCTAGAGGCCAATCAAAACTTACTCCAAAATGGCCACCAGACGCCTCAGAGAAAAGGGTGCAGACCACAAGAAAATGGCCGCCCGCAATGCCTACCTGCGTCACAGCGCAGCCACAGCAAAATGGCCACCAATGGATATTTCAATAGAGAAAAGCAGACAGCGTCGGCGCTGCAAAAATGGCACCTGAGCGGCCCCTAGGGCAGGAGGAGAAATAGTCATAGAGAGCAGGGAAAGGGAGGACAGGAGAACCCCTTAATCCCGTTAATACCGAGCTGTTCCATCCTGCTGTACTTACATGTCCTTGCGAGGACTTGCTGGTGCGTCCCTCACAGACCTACAACCGAGTGGTACGGAGTAGCTGTCGGCCCAGTCATATGTGGACCCCGGAGCATATGCTCACCGGCCACCCCTGGAGCCAAGGGGGAATGTCGTGGCCGACCCAGCGCGTAGCCAAGGTCTGCTCACGCTCAATGGCCGGACTGGGGGGACTACAATGATCTATAATATCCAGCCTGTCACCCAGCCGGCAGTTGATAGAAGAATTACAAAAATAAAATAAATAAAAATGTCTTCAGGACTCTGGGTCCAAAGGGAGCCAGGTCCTACTCCTCTACTAGGCAGAAAAAAACTGAGCTGCTGGCTGCAGGGTGAGGAGTTATGACCGGAGGGACCGCCCCCTGAGCAAGGCTGTTCAACTCTGTTAAAGTTACATGTATTTAAATATCTAAACATATCTGCCTAGTCCTCTCCTAATAGACGGAACATAACCCACTTGTCAGGATTTAAAGTAGCCGTGTCCGTCCATGGACGAAATGGTTTTACATAAGCATTTGAGGGCTAGTAAGTGAATTATTATCCTCTGAGGATAAAGAGCAATGCATCCAACTGAAAATTGTGCCAGAAGTTCAGCTTTAAAGAACAATAGAGTGGAAGTTCCCTAGAGCAGGGACTGATCTGTTGACTTAAACTACTGTGTAAAGCACTATAAGATATGCTGGCACTAGATAAATAATTACTCACTAGGGAGGAGCTTTAAATGATTCTGTAAAGTGAATTTGTTCCCCCAGACATGCAGCAGTTTAATAATGAGATAAACTAACTCATTAGTGGAGAGTCCAAAAGTGGCACATTAATTTTAAAATGTAACAAGCAAAAATGGGCCTGTCTGGACATAGACAGGAGGTATAATAAAATCTGACACATGTAACATGGAAAATCATTGTGAACCTATATTTAAAGAAAACCCTCCCAAATAAAAGAGTACAAAACAATTCAACCAAGGGACACACAGGGGAGTACTCAGCATTTTCCTCTAATACATTACTACTGAGTCTATTGAGACCATTAGTTTGATGTGGATGCGATAGGTCTGCGCTAAAAGAAGTGGATATACATTTTCAAGGATATACAGTGAAGTGCATTTTCCATTAAAGAAGGAAATCAGTCTCACATCAAATTGATTTTTGAAAAATCTAAAAGTTAAACTGATTCTCTAATTTATTTTCTTTTTCATTAAAACAAACATGTTATACTTACCTGCTCTGTGCAATGATTTTGCACAGAGCAGCCCTGATGCTCTTCTTTTGGGGTCCGCAGTCAGTTCTCCAGGCTCCTCCTCTTCGACATTGCACCCGCCCAATCATGTTCACTTACAAGCCACACTGTCTGTGTATTGACAGAGTGGACCCCCCCACTCAGCAAAGCATTTGATTGACAGCAGTAGCCAATGGCTATAAATCTTCCCAGATATGAGTGAGACAGCAGTAAAAGACCCTGCTCTTGTGCAAATCGCTGGATCGGATCAGGCAAGACTAAGGGGGGGAGCTGGGGAGATTCTATAGCACGGGTGTTTTTTTCACCATAATGCATTCTAATAGAACACATTAAAGGTAAAATTACTTTAATGCTTTAGAACCACTTTAAGTACATCAATAGCCAATGCATACCAATAGAAAGTCTTTATTAATTGCAGCTGCACATTAGAAATATAATTTATGTGTAACCAGTCCATAATATTTCCACCAAGCACCTTGTGGGGATAATGGTTACAAAGAGTAAAAAATTTGCGATTGGTTTGGCATAATTTTCAAATGTGTATCAATAATATCAGAGTAATGGCAAAAAATGGAGCGTGAACTTTGACCACTACAACATAATACTTATGTGAATCTTAAAAAGGGCAACTTCACTTTTGTGGGGGAAAAAGGACCGCCCAACGCCAATATACGTCGGCAGAATGGCACGGCGGGTACGGTCCGCTTAAGTGCCCAGCCGTCAGGCACGCCGGAGCACGCCCGCAACCCGGTCCAAAGCTCCATGACCGCGGGACCCGAGGACCAGATTGCCCCTGGTGTCCCACGATTGGTCACAGGAGCTGAAGAACGGGGAGAGGGAACCTTCCCCGTTCTTCATTGTGGCAGTGTCAGCGATCGTCTGTTCCCTGATATAGGGAAAGACAATCACTGACGTCACACATCCAGCCCCGCACCCCTACAGTTAGAAACACATATGAGGTCACACTTAACCACTAGGGGGCGCTGTAGGGGTTAACTCCTAAACTGCAATTGTCATTTTCACAGTAGTCAGTGCATTTTTATAGCACTTTTTGCTGTGAAAATGACAATGGTCCCAAAAATGTGTCAAAATTGTTCGATGTGTCCGCCATAATGTCACAGTCACGAAAAAAAAAAACGATGACCGCCGCCATTAGTAGTAAAAAAAAAAAAAAAAACATAAAAATGCCATTAAACTATCCCCTATTTTGTAAACGCTATACATTTTGCGCAAACCAATCGTTAACCGCTTATTACGATTTTTTTTTAACACAAATAGGTAGAAGAATCCGTATCGGCCTAAACTGGGGAAAAAAATATTTTTTTATATCTTTTATGGGGATATTAATTATAGCATAAAGTAAAAAATATTGAATTTTTTTCTAAATTGTCGCTCTATTTTTGTTTATAGTGCAAAAAATAAAAACCGCAGAGGTGATCAAATACCACGTCGCACGACCGCACAATTGTCAGTTAAAGCGACGCAGTGCCGAATCGCAAAAAGGGGCAAGGTCTTTTAGCTGCATAATGGTCTGGGTCTTAAAGAGGGGGTTCACCCTTAAAACCACTTTCTCCCATCCCATCCCGCATACTGGCGTCAGCATGCTTTTTTTTTTTTTTTTTTTAATCGATGTACTTACTTCTTAATAGATAATTTAATTTTCGTCCTACCGCGGTGTATGGCGCCGCTATATCGCGTCACGCCTTCGGGAAAACAGCCGACTAGCACTCGGCTGTTCTCGGCGCCTGCGCACAGACCCAGGAGCTGACTGCGCAGGCGCCGTATACAGCCGAGTCCTATTTTGGCTTTTTTCGGAGGGCGTGACGCGGCTATATACGGCGCTTGCGCAGTCAGCTCCTAGGTCTGTGCTCAGGCGCCGTATAGCGCCGAGAACAGCCGAGTGCTAGTCGGCTGTTTTCGGAAGGCGTGACGCGATATAGCGGCGCCATACACCGCGGTAGGACGAAAATTAAATTATCTATTAAGAAGTAAGTACATCGATAAAAATAAAAAAAAGACAGCATACTGGCGCCGACGCCAGTATGCTGGATGGGATAAGAGAAAGTGGTTTTAAGGGTGAACCTCCACTTTAAGCATATATACCGTTACGTCTGGGACACTGTTCTGAATATCAGGCTTGAGAATATTGGGAGTGGATGTCTTTAATGAGAAAAAAAAAAAGCTATAAAATATGAAATCACTTTTACAGTTACAGTATACTTGGTTGGCAGCAGTATCAACGTAAGCCTGTAGATTTTTGTACAGCTAAAAAATCACTTTACATTATACCAGTAGTGGTTTAAGAATGCTCAGCTTTATTAAAATGAAGCTGTGCTTATGATTTTTTTATTTTTTGAGACTATGCGTGCTTCGAATTGGCACAGGTTTAGTTTAACCAGGTTATAAAACAGTTGGCATTTAATTCAAGAATAAACGTACTGAATAAGGCAAACAGCAATGTGCAAAGAAACCAATAGCTTCAAGTCATAAATTAATATTTTAGCGGCCTAACTGCTACAATTGGTCTTTGGGATATTGCTCTATGCACACTACCACTGTTATGTTGGCATGATCTTATTTTGGAAGCCTATATTGTCTGGCCATGTGGTAAATGCCATAAATAATTCCCTCCAGCACAAGAACTATGTGTGTGTGTATATATATATATATATATATATATATATATATATATATATATATATATATATATATATACACACACACATATACATATATATATACACACACACGTGTGTTTTTTTTTTATAAACACACAGGTCCATAAATATTGGGACATTGACACAATTACATCATATATATATATATATATATATATATATATATATATATATATATATATATATATATATATATATAACGGAATGAACTGTGACAGACTGAGATTCTCCTATGTCTAGGGTCACCTTATGTCCACTAGGGCCATAGGGTGACAAAGAATCATAATTCATGTATTACAGAAGATGGGACATTAATAATAATTCATATTGCAGGACTGGAATATTACAAAGTGGATGTCTTGAGATATCACAAGCTGTTGCCTATTCAATATGGGCACAGATGCTTTTGAAAGGTGTTAATTGCATCAGGGCCTGAACGACCTTTTGATTGTGTGATTCATTGTGTCTAAAACAATGTGTTAAATTCTCCATTCAGATGTACTGAATTGATGCTGCGGTGCCGACATATCTACATAATTAGCTTACCTGAATGCCTTTTAGAATGTAATTGAAGCCCCCCATGGTGTGAAGGGGGGTGGAGATTGTATTGTCCTGCGATTACTGCCACATGCTTGTAAACTGTATAAGAAGCTGAGAAAATACCATTAACCACTAGCCGACCAGCCGCCGTGGTTCTACGGCGGCAGGTCGGCTCTCCTGCGCGAGACCCCTTAGCTCTACGTCGGGACTTTCGCGGCCGCTAGGGGGCGCGTGCGCGCCGCCGGCGGCCCGCGCGCCGCCGGCCCCGCGCGCCCCCCGCTCGCCCCCAAGTCCCGCGCGCGTGCCCGGCGGGCGCGATCGCCGCCGGGCACGCGCGCTCGTTCGTTACAGAGCGGGGAACGAGAGCTGTGAGTGTAAACACACAGCACTCGTTCCTGTCAGCGGGGCAAACGCTGATCTTCCGTTCATACAATGTATGAACGGAAGATCAGTGATTCCCCCTAGTGAGTCCACCACCCCCCCCCATACAGTTCGAACACAAATAGGAACACACTTAACCCCTTCACTGCCAATGGCATTTTTATAGTAATCCAATGCATTTTTATAGCATTGATTGCTATAAAAATGCCAATGGTCCCAAAAATGTGTCAAAAGTGTCCGATGTGTCCGCCATAATATCGCAGTACCGAAAAAAAACGCTGATCGCCGCCATTACTAGTAAAAAAAAAATATTAATAAAAATGCCATAAAACTACCCCCTTTTTTGTAAACGCTATAAATTTTGAGCAAATCAATCAATAAACGCTAATTGCGATTTTTTTTTACGAAAAATATGTAGAAGAATACGTATCGGCCTAAACTCGGGAAAAAAAATGTTTTTTTATATCTTTTTTGGTGATATTTATAATAGCAAAATGTAAACAATATTGCATTTTTTTCAAAATAGTCGCTCTATTTTTGTTTATAGCGCAAAAAATAAAAACCGCAGAGATGATCAAATACCACCAAAAGAAAGCTCTATTTGTGGGAAAAAAAGGACACCAATTTTGTTTGGGAGCCACGTTGCACGACCGCGCAATTGTCAGTTAAAGCGACGCAGTGCCGAATCACAAAAAGTGCTCTGGTCTTTGGACAGCAATATGGTCCGGGGCTAAAGTGGTTAAAGTGTTCATATCCTTGGAAACAAGTGCAGAGCTGAGTCTCGTCTTGATTATGGGAATTGATATGGATCGTGTATGTAGTATTGTCGGAGTGTGTCAGATAAGCTTGTCGTGGTTGGATGGAAGGTCGTAAACGGTGGTGACCGTTACATACACACATAATTTATATATATATATATATACACATACATATACACATATATATATAGAATTGTGTCAATGTCCCAATATTTATGGTCCTGTGTTTTTTTATATATGTGTGTGTGTGTCTGTATGTATGCATGTATGTATGTCCCAATATTTATGGGCATGTGTGTTTGTGTGTAAGATTTTATATATAAACACATATACACACACACATATATAAAAAACACACACACAGGTCAATAAATATTGGGACATTGACACAATTCTAATCTTTTTTGGATCTCTATTCCTCCCTTTTTTTATCTTATTTTTTCACTTTTAGAACTAAATCTTTCGTTTGTTGTCCCTCCTATATGGTCTTAAGTACAGACCTACCTTCTAAACAAAATTGTATTATATAACTGCTGAAGTACTATACTTTGTTTTTATATTATATACGCTTCCTGATGACGACAACAACGAAACGTACGTCAAGGCGGTACCTGGGCACGCACTACTAACCCACTTCCGGTTTCCTGGTTTCCAAGCTGACGGCGGTGGAACGCACGCCGGCTTCACCAGCATACTACATCATCTCTCTCCATATCCCTACAAACCTACAGCCTCAGTGCCGGGATCACGGGCACCACTTCAAGTAAGAGGCCATCCGGCACTGTATTCATAGCATTTATACTATATTAAAACTTTTTACACTATGGAAGCTGTTTTTCTCTTTCTATGAGATCTGTTATCAACCTGTACTGAAATCGAGTTTTCCATGGGAAGTAGCTGATTCTTGAGCTCACTTGACCTTATTACAACTAATAGGTCAACACCATCGGGTAAGGAGCCATCTATCCCCACTTGAGGTGGTCCTTTGGTGAAGGTGGAACAAATTAATTATTTTGAAGATTTAGCACGGAGCACCTTATAAGATCACAATTGCTATTTAGCATATTACTGCACATCTTATTATATATGGACTCTGGGTAGACAAATCATTGTCCACCGCTATTTGCACATTTGCTGTATTTATTGCTTTGTTGTTATATTGTTGTGGCACGATTTTCACATATATTTTATTCACATTATTGTCGCATAGAAATTTATGCTAAATATATTACTAGTTAGCGCCCCTTATTCCACTTGTTCAATTATATACGCATACATACATACATATACACATACAATCATACATACATCAGTATCTCACAAAAGTGAGAAGACTTCACATTTTTGTAAATATTTTATTACCGTATTTATCTGGGTATATCACGCGCCGGCATATAAAGCGCACCCCAAGCCTAGAGGGGAAGTTTAAGAAAAAAATACTTACATATTGAATGCCGGTCGTGCAGCGTTGTCGGTGTCCGTCTGCTGTCTTGCCCGGCGTCCGTCTGCGGCCTTGGGGGTGTCCTGTCGGCTTCTCTCGGCTCCTCTCGCGGTCCTGGCCCGGGTCGTATGACGGACACCACATCGGTCCAATGGCGGGACCATAAAGGCTAGGAGGCAGGACAGGGTGTGACCGCGAGCGGAGCCGAGTGCGCAGTACACTCGGCTCGGTCTATGTCGGCGGCGCTCAGACAGCACGGATCAGCGTATTATGCGCACCTGCGACTTTCCCCTGATTTTAAGGGGAAAAAAGTGCGCGCTATACGCCGATAAATACGGTATATCTTTCCATATGGCAACACTGAAGAAATTACACTTTGCCTCGACCTTTACAAGGGGCAGGAACACCCTTTGCTGTTCTGTGTCTAACCTCATGCCGAGGTATTCCAACTGCTTTGTAGGATGAAACGCTGATTTTTCCCGGTTTAGGACCCAGCCGAACCTCTCGAGGTACTGAACCGTGAGGTTTACTGCTTGTTCCAGACATGGCCGTGAGTGATCTATGATTAAAAGGTCGTCCAAGTATGCTAGGACTGTGACCCCTTGGATCCTTAGATTGGCCAGAACTGGGGCTAGGATCTTTGTGAATACCCGGGGGGCCGTGGCCAGCCCGAAGGGGAGCGCCATGAATTGGAAGTGTCGCTGCCCCACTGCGAAGCGTAAAAATCTTTGATGCGGCTGAAAGATTGGTACATGAAGGTAAGCATCCTTTATGTCTATGGAAGCCAGAAAGTCGTCCCTCTGGAGCGTGGCGACTGCTGACCGGACGGATTCCATCCGGAAGGAACGAACTCTTAGGTAAACTGTCAAGGACAGCCTGGTCCATCAGTGGGCACATCGGCGCGCGTGCACGTGGGGACGCCGTTCTGGCGCCAAATCCAGCTTTAAAAGGGATCTGATCCCTGTGCTTCTTGCTGTCCTGTCTACAGCGTCTCGGTGAGCTACCCGCATCTGTTACCCTGATTGGACCTGATCCTGACTACCCGGCTTGTACCTGTTAACCTGTCTGCTGCCTGCCCTGACCTCGGCTTGTTTGACTACCCCTTTGGCTTATCCTCTGTACTTCTGCTGCCCGCCTGCTGATTGACCCGGACTGAATCTGACCCCGCCTGTACCAACTCTACCTTCTCCTGAACCCCTAGCCTGCCGGAGGACTTACCTGCAGAGACTTGTTCCAGTCGGTACTACGGGACACCTCCCCCGCTTCTGCTGTAACTCCTGCTTCCAGCTGCCCGACAGTGAGCCTTGGATCATCAGCCTGCACCAGCCCTGCAACGTGTTTCCAGGAACTACTGACCCAGCTCACGGGCCCAGCACTCGCCAGTACCAGGCGCTTGTGCGACTCTGTAGTCCCGATCCTCCTGTCTGCACTATCAGGGGTCCTGGGACCAGAGAAGCAAGGGCTGCCGCTCCCTGCACGCCGGGCTCGTACCACCAGGTACGTGACATAAACATTTAAACTCTTTAGGTCCAAGATTGGCCTGACATCGCTGTTGGGCTTTGGTATGACAAAGAGATTGGAATAGAAACCTAGCCCCTGCTCTTGGGCTGGTACCTCTATTATCACGCCCTGGCAAAGCAGGTGATCCAAAGCTGCCAGCATCGAGGCCTTCTTTGCTGGATCTTTTGGTAGCCTTGACTCTTGAAAACGAGGCGGAGGAAACTTTAGAAACTCCAGTCTGTATCCTGTGGTTACAGACGACCGGACCCATTTGTCGGGGATCTTGGCTTCCCAAACTTCTGAGAAGAAACGAAGCCTTCCCCCCCACCCGCGAGAGTGGGGGCGCCCCTTCATAAGGCAGACTTAGGGGCTGGCTTTGTCGGCTTGCGATACCATGGCCTCTTACCTCCAGGGGCCTGTCCCTGCGATTTATTGTTAAAGTTTGATCGCGCAGGCAGCCGTCGATACTGCCTGGAATTTGGGGGCCCTGAGACAGGAGAGAGCTGCCTTTTAAATGTAGGACCCCGGAATCTCCTTTTGACTGGTAAAAGGGTACTTTTGCCACTTGAAATAGTCTGAATGTATTTATCCAGATCCTCTCCGAAGAGTCGTCCTCCATGGAAGGGAAACCCTGCCAGAAGCTTTTTGCATGGGGGCTCCGCCGCCCAGTTCAACCATAAGAGCCTTCTCATGTGCACCAAAAATAGTGATAAACGAGAGGCCTGCTGGATGGAATCCTTTATAGCATCTACCGCAAAACACAGAGCTCTGGGAATGTCAGAAAACTCTTCTGCCTGTTGGGTAGGCATGTCTTTAAGCATTTGTTTTGTCTGGTCCTTTAACGCCTGACAAACTCCAATTGCAGCCACAGCTGGCTGTACCACTGCTCCTGCCGTAGCAAAGGATGCCTTTAAAAGTGTCTCTAACCGTTTATCAACCGGATCTTTAAACATTTGTATGTTTTCCACCGGGCAAGTTAGTGATTTATTCACACATGAGATAGCTGCATCCACCACTGGGAGCTTCCACCTCTTCGAGAATTTTTCCTCCATAGGGTAAATGACCGAAAATCTCTTAGGCGGCAGAAAAATCCTGTCCGGTCGTACCCAATCCTGAAAGATCAATTCCTCCAACAGAGGATGGACCGGAAAAACCGCGTTGCTCAAAGGAGCTTTCAAAGAGCCCAGAGAGGATACCGCAGGAACCTGAGGCTCTGGCAATGGTAAATTAAATGCCGAGCGGACCATGTCCGTCAAAGACTGTACCCACAGTCTCTCTGTCTGGGAGTCTGAAAATGGTTCCTCAGAGGTAGATTCCTCAATCCCTGAACCCTCTTGGTTCCGGTCTAGTTGATCCTCCTGAGATTCCAATTCCTCCGGAGAGAGAATTTCAGCATCTGAGGATACACCTTTTGGCGATGGGGATCTAGCCCGTTTCTTGCCAGGAATAGAGCTAGCGATCATCGCTGCCAATCTTTCTTCTAGCCCCCCTAGGGAGACGGCTAGCATCTCCTCTGATAAACACAGGGCTGGGCTGATCTGGGCCAGCCTCAGCACCAGACCCCCCCAATGGCTCA